>JAVGWX010000016.1:28667547-28837547 GCA_036924085.1 Ariolimax columbianus | reverse complement strand
CTTATCATCCGTCGTTTGCTCACTTACAAAAATTCATTCAGTTGTCCATTTACTCATTCCCTCCCTCACTGATCCGGTCATTCGTGTATTCTATTGGTATACTATTGAATGGGAGAATCCGATGTGAACAATGATTATTTGGTTGCAGAAAGGCACAAACAGGACACACGACAAAAGAAGAAATAGAAACAGTTCATGTGCTAGAGAAACTCAGTTAAACAAATATTTTCATTAAATTTCCTTTTTTTTTTTGGATCTACTGAAGCTTCCTCTCTTGATCCAATTGTATTAGAAGGGATGCTATTAGCAAACGCTATTGTAGCATTCTCATTATATTATCTATCCATCAACCATTGCGCAGTGATCAAATAGTAGTATCGATTACTGTGTTAATGCGAATGTGTCAACGCGAATACATATGTGCCTAACATTCGAATGTTCCCTAATGAAGGCCTATTGATCGTAATATTGGTTTTGTTTGCGTCTTATTGCGGTATCTTATTTTTTTATATGTTATTTAAATCCATAATGCGCAGCAGTTTTGCTTTATTTTAATTTAATAAATTTATAGCACAGGGCCTATTTCGTGGGACTTGTTCTTATTCAGATGATCAGAGGAACGGATAAATTTGAATATAACAAGTTTATTTCAAATTACAACCACCTACAAGAACAAGAGTGCATAGAATCAAACTAACTAAAGAATGGTCTAGATTAGATAATAGGAAATATTTTTGTAGAGGGTTGTGAATGCTTGGAATGCATTGCCACAGGAAGTAGTGGAGGCAGGGACAATTACTGCATTTAAGAATAGATTGGATGCACATAGCTTTCAGAGCAAGGCAATGCAAATGAAACTGGTTGTTTACACACTCTCCAGAGTCTTCTAAGCCAGTGTAAAAACGTTAAGTTAAATGACCAAATGTTGAGTAGCGGATGGCAGTATTTGACTTCGAGAACATGCGTTCAAATCCTCAATAGAACACTATTTTTTTTCTGCTAGAAGTAAAACAAAGGCCTAGTCTGTACAGTGCGTGGCGAATACAAGGACGGGATCAAGATGCTGACCAGTACATGAGCTGCAGTGGTCAGCAGCCCATAGCTGACTGCTAGCGTCAGGGCCAGCGAACCATAGCTGCCAAGATCCTTCTACACCTCCACGCGGTGATCCTGGATAACAGGCTGAAGCAGGGCAGACTGGCTAAGGAGAAGGGATCGAAGAGGGAATGCTAACCCGGTACTCAAAAAATGCTTGCTGAAGTCGGAGTGTTGGACCGAAAGGTGCAAATATCG
Organism: Ariolimax columbianus; assembly: GCA_036924085.1. NCBI lineage: Eukaryota > Metazoa > Mollusca > Gastropoda > Stylommatophora > Arionidae > Ariolimax > Ariolimax columbianus. The sequence goes on along the minus strand of JAVGWX010000016.1, from coordinate 28,836,254 downwards.
CAGCCAAGCTGTAAACTACGACACAACGCATTCCATTCTCTGGACTACATTTAACTACTTACCCTTTCAGGGTTTGGTAGTGGGAGATTGAGAACGAACGAAGAAGAAGAAGAATAAGAGGACAACAACAACGCTTATTTAGGCGTCAGAGGCCTGTTGCGTCGATCGACCACTGCTACGTCTAACTGCAGTGGTACATTGCCAAAACCTTTCTAAAGATGAGGGAGAGTCTGCGGACTATGGAAGCCATTATGTACGGGGAGGGGGGGGGGGATCTTTTCTGAGCTTCCAACCAGCCGGTGGGTGGTCTATGACACAGAAGGCAGATTTGTAGAGTAATCTGATGGGCTGGGACATGGTGAGTCAGGAGAACAACATGGCGCTGAAGACGGTGAAACGGCGGGGATCCAAGGTTTCCCGGACGGGAGGGAGTTTCTGTCTTTGCGGTGTGCTCTGCATTTCGGAAAAATTCATTCCAGCAGATTCCGAAAAAACGTCACTGATTTCTCACGTGCAAGGCTTCGAGCATGGCCTTCTCTATCTAAGGCCATGCTTCGAGTGTACTTGCGTCTTCATTCACCCCAAACAGTTCCCTTGGTTCCCATCATGCGTAACGGGACATTCCATTTCAGGTTAGAGGAGGACATGTCGATATAATGTTATTTTGAATAAATAAGTAAAGGCAGATAAAGATAGAAAAGATGATTATATTCAGTTTTGCGACGGTTTAGGTTTAGGTCTAGGTCTAGGTGTAGGGTTAAGTTTAGGTCTAGGTTTAGGGTTAGGTTTAGGTCTAGAGTTAGGGTTAGGATTAGGTCAAGGGTTAGGGTTAGGATTAGGTTTAGGGTTAGGTTTATGTCTAGGTTTAGGGTTAGGTTTAGGGTTAGGTTTGAGTCTAGTGTTAAGGTTAGGTGTAGGTCTTAAGTTAGGGTTAGGATTAGATCTAGGGTTAGGGATAGGTTTAGGTCTAGGGTTAGTCTAGGGTTAGAGATAGGTTTAAGTATAGGGTTAGGGATAGGTTTAGGTCTAGAGTTAGGGTTAGGATTAGGTCTAGGGTTAGGGTTAGGTTTAGGTCTAGGACTCTAGATATGGTTAAAATCATGATAGAGTTAGTGTTAGATAACATGGTTGTTATTACATCGTCTGGCAGCATGGATAATGCCATGTTGCTGTAGAAACTGGATGATACTCCCCTTATCAAGGACAAACGTTGACAGATTCCAGAAATTCATTTCTAAAACGGCAGGACGAAGCGGAAGCAAAAATTAAAATTTATTCTCGCATAATGTTTGATATCACAACAGATAATAAATGGGCTATTCTGTGACGTAACTACCTCGAATTCGGGGCTAAAAATATGCTTTTTTTGTTTGGGGTAAATTAAGACACAAGTACCGGCCTCGAGTCTTGATATATCATATTTAAGGAGCCCGATGTCTTAGAACCGTATAGGGGTATATAAATCGCACAAGACTACTGGTAGACACATAGTTTGGATTGATGGGAAAACCGTTGTTACTCCACACGTGACTAAGTTCCTTCATTGTGGAGGCTACGAGTCGATCTGCCTTGACATGTCTGGTCTGCTGCGCCCGTCTGACGTAAACGTGCTGCCTAGGTGTGAGAAATTCAAGGACAAGCGGCCTTTATTTCATAACCCTTAATATCCTTCAGGTTTAGTACAGGAATATAAATAAAACACCGTGGTGGGGACGGCGTGGGCTAGTGGTTAAGTGACACGGCTCACAAACCGAAGCTGCTCGGTTCGATCCTCTTCACAGCACCGGCCGTTACCCCGGGGAAGCAAACCCTTAGAAAAATGCAGGAGCAAGCCGACCCTTACATAAAATTCATGCTGAAGTCGGATGCACTAAGCCGATAGGCGCAAAATACAAACCACAGTGCAACGCACATCGCCTTGGGGAAGAGAAAACTAAGGTGAACGAAAAAAAAACACACACACACAAAAACAACAAATAAAACACCGTGGTGATTGCAGAAGTAGTCAATCAAATAATAGAACCATTGTTACAAGCCAAGCATATCGTAAAGACGCGACTAAAGACGGTTGTGCAGGGAGATAGCAACATCATTATGTAGACCATTCCTATGAAGCCGTCACTGAAAATTATCCGATTCAGTATTCCTGTAAAGCGCCTAGCTGTAGTTGTGGTTCAAGCTTCAGGTGTAGTAAAAAGGGGAATGAATTTGCTAACCTGATTAACTTAAATGGTGGCCGGAACTGTCCAAAACTATATGCCTGCGCATGACTGATGTAAAACAGCTCAGCACATCATTTTTACAATAGAATGTCATTGAATAGGTTCAAATAGAGAGACCAAGTTGCCGAAGATAACATATCTGACCCAATCCACCAGTTTCATAAATAAAAACCAGGCAGTCTGTTTTTGTGAAAGAACGGGCCATTGCAGATTTATTTTACTCTCAGAACCTCCAGATGTATCACTCAAGTGTATGCCCATTTGGGACTGGCATGTATACTTCCTGAATTCATCCTTTAAAAATGGCTAGCGCATGAAAACCAGGGAATGCGAAGCTGAAGCAAAAGCTATATTGCCATTGTGTTAACGTTGAGAAAATTATGTTTCGTTACGCAAATCTAAGATAAGCAATGTGCTTGAATGTAGATGATATTGAGAGATTGCTTTGACGTACTTTTGGGGGGAGGCTAATTGTAAGGAAGGAAGGGGGGGGGGGGGATCTATGCGCCACTGGACTCGAAGGGAACATATTATATAAATTATAGTGTTTTATGAAATCAAAACATATAATTTCCTTGGTTTGTCTTAACGGGGAAAACAATTATGTATATGTGTTGACCGACAATTGCCAAATGATATCAATTACTGTGGATTACTCTCACAAATAAATTTCCCGATTTGTGAAAATTGGGAAGTACTGATCTCCTTATATGTTGACATCCCCCATTTATATATTCTTACCTTTTTCTATGATTGGCTAATTAATTATTATTATTGTTCGTTGTCCCCGATGAAGGTCTTATTTGTCGTAAACGTAGGTTTCAAATGTGATACGTCTCGGTGTGGTATCTGACCATATCTATTTTTATATTGTGTTTCACTTAATGTTGTTATACTTTGATGTCACGTAGTAACGCGTAGTCTCGATGCAAATTTTGACAAGTCTTTTGCAATAAGCTCAGCTGCTTCCATTGGACTTTAAATAATTATCGAACCCAGAGTTCTTGGAACCTCAATATGTAAACAGATCCCATTTATACCGTTATATATGGAACATTAAAATTAAGCTGTGTGATTGCATCTTCAATTTAAATGGGATGTTTGATTGTTTCTTCAAGGTAAAACTATACTTATTATTTGTGCATGTGTTGAGGGGTGAGGGGTTTGGGAAGAAATCAGGCGAGGGGTGCAGGAAAGGGTACTTTCCTTAATTGTTAAAATACTGCAGTTTCTTTCATACTATACAGCCATATTGACGGGTAGATTCTTGGTGTGATAAAGACAAATAAAAGATTGCGTGCACATTTTACTAGTATTCATTATATGGAAGAGGACCTCTCCATTTTAGCAAACAGTAAATGGATTTCTTTAAACTTGTCTAATTACACCAGGTTGGTAGAAGACTCGCTTCTCACCGCTAAGGTACAGGATTAAATTCACGTGACCGACACTCTTCAGGCAATCTAGCTGCAAATTGGTACTTAGTTTTACTGTTATGGGGTGAAAAAAGAGCGAGGATGCCTCTGCCCACCTCACCTAATAAATAAACTGTAGGCTCCTGCAATTAAATCTCTAAAATTTCAACCCCGAAATCAGTGTATGCTTCGGGATTACTAATATTCGATGTCTTTCACATGCACAACCAGCGACGCATCCCCTGTATCCGGTGGTTCGATCTCGTCCGTTATGTCGAGGTGTCTGCAAAGACGAGTCTTCCCTCCATCTCGAACACTCTGGTCCGCCACCACCTGTTTATGTTTGGTCACATGGTTCGACTGGACCATGAAGTTCCGGTCCACCAGATAATGTCGAAGTCAACCATGAGTAACAACGGTCTCACACCAGCCGGCTGGAGGCGTGGGAGGGGCCACACCCGTTCCACATCTCTCCGGCAGATAGCATTGAACGAGGTTTGGCTACAAGCCTTAGCAGTTGGACATGGTAGTGGTCGATCGACGCAATAGGTCCTAGATGCCTAGGCTAACATTATTATGTTCAGAGACAGGAAAGCAAGAATGAATGAAATATGAAAGTCTACTTCATGAAACTATAGCACATTGAACTGTCAAACGGGATCAAGATGCTGAGCAGCGCATGAGCTGCAGTGGTCAGTGACCCATAGCTGACTCCTAGCGTCAGGGCCAGCGAACCAAAGATGCCAATACCCTTCTACACATCTACGCGGTAATCCTGGATAACAGGCTGAAGCAGGGCAGACTGGCTAAGGAGAAGGGATCGAAGAGGGAATGCTAACCCGGTACTCAAAAAATTCTTGCTGAAGTCGGATGTGTTGGACCGAAAGGTGCAAATATCGCAGTCAAGCTGTAAACTACGACACAACGCATTCCGTTCTCTGGACTACATTCTGCTACTTAAGCCGTTTCAGGGTTTGGTAGCGGGAGAACGATCGAAGAAGAAGAACTATATAACAGTCCAAACTTACGAGTTACCGTTAAATGATACCCTGGATAGGGTGAATATTACAGCATGAATGGAGCATGGCGTTTACCCTATTTCGTCGATTCATTGATTTGTTCTACTATCTGAGCAGCAAAGGAGACACAATCGGAGACACGGAACATATCGTCACATCACGATCGCATTATGAAAACGAGAGGGGCTTTCGTTCCATTCAGTGGATTGCGGAGAGCCAAAGAAATCTGATTAGAACCGAAGATTAGTATTTTCAACTCTAATGTCAAATCCGTACTGGCTTATTAATCAGAGGCTTGGAAGACGACAAAGGGCGTATCTAGCCGGGTTCAGTGATTCGTAAATTGTCGCTACGTATAATTTGGATTTCAAATGGTTTGCGAAAGATATTAATGTAGGTATATGGTGCAAAATCAGGCATAGGCCAACTGCGAAAGGAATAATAAGGTGGTGGGGAGGGGGGGGGGGGGGGGGGTAGATTGCTCGTACCTTGAGAAACGAAACTGCTAGCATTCGTAGACAATCTTTGTTCTGAAACTCAGTGGGAAAGAGACATAGAGGAAAACAAAAACTGAAAGTGGAAGCAAACAAGAAGCTTTCGGGACAGTCGTGGACAATGTTAGAACATATAACATCTACGTAGCTCCCATTATGAATATTTATTGAAGGCCTATGCTCCTCCCGGAGATATAGGGTTTGGATTAGTAGGTTAATTTACCATAATAAAGGAGAGTCGGCGATCTAGCGTGTGTGAGCTTGGTTTGTAATCCCAACGTACTTGGTTCAAATCGCGTGGTCCTCAATTTGACAAACGCGTCATGTCGTAGGTTTTTTCATAGTGAAGGAAAAGGCAGCAAAGAAAGGAACTGCCCACCTCTCCTCATAAACAAGCCATGGGATAGTACAATTATATATCCAGCGCTCCAGTATCCTATCAGCAGTTACTCCTGGGGGACTACTTTTATCAATACCATTTATCAATACCATTCCTCTAAGCCACATATAATCTTCTAAACTACATTGTGATGTTGCTCACGTTAATGACCACTATGACACGAACCTGGAGAGTCATGTGTGGTCCGCCATCCAACTGTTTGAGACCTTCGTACTGCAAGTTGGCTTCGTTACAGAAAATTCAAAGTCGAATGTGCAATTAGGAAGAACTAAAGCAGCTAAAATGTGCCGGGACGAAGAAATGGAAAGCTTGCTATCTGATCGATTTTGAAATGTAATCGATATTGTGTATAGATTTCTCTTCTTCCTTGAGTTCTGTACTGAAACAGATTTAAGAAAATGTAGTTTCGTTGAAGTGAGTGCCCTAGCGGTTAGGACATCGTTTTCTAAATCCCGGTAGTGCCCGGGTTTATATTTTTCATGTGCCGGGACATGACAACATAATCTGCACACTGCCTGGTTACTGTACAGAAAATCGGTTTTTATTTCCCAGCTTATAGATCCCGATTCGCACCCCATCCTCATGTGGATATAATCATCAGCATTGAAAATATGTGTCACAATGATATAATTATATCATGGATTCAAAACTATCTAAAAGCTGGTTTTGGTATAGGAAATGCAATGTTGGACCTTGAAATATTCAGCGTTCTACATATGCAGTGCCGTAAGATCTGATAAATAAATCCAGACACGAATGCCCATTTTAGCATTGCGCAGTGCTAAGAAAGTGGTGTAGGGAACTGAGATGCTAGTTTCATCATCATCAGTACCATAACCTAGGAGGTCGTTGAGGCACCGTTATTGCAGTTTGTAGTACCAGCTCCCGCCATACAACAACGGTACTGTCTTGGGCCGCTCCACACCTGACGAAGCCCTTCTTTCTCCAGGTGGTAGCTCATTATAGTTGTCTCAATTTCATACAACAAAGCTGACACTGTTCTCAACCAGGGCGAAGGACGACAATCTCGTGAAGTTCAGCTGTGTGAACTAGACCGTGAAATATGACACATGTTTAAGCGTAGTGCTATTCATATAGCCAAAGTTCATTCCAGGATAATGGCGAACGCAACAACAACAACAACAAAATATTCCAGTATAATCGGACGGAAGAAAACACACAAAACGAATGAATTAACCAGTCCCAATGGAAAACAACAACACGTTTTCGTGAACACAAGTGTAAGTCGCCGACTAATGTGAATTTCCAGCAAATCCATGGTCTGACGGCATCTTTAATGAACTAAAACAGCAGAGTAATGTAGATCCGCAGCCTCTTTGTAGCTAGACGCTAGTCTAGTGAGGAACAAAATACTGACCAGGACGTAGCATCAAGATCAATACATTGACCAAGACTACAATATTTCTTCTGTGTAGAGTTTCCTGGAAACAGGCTGTTTTCAAGCCTGGTCGACGAGCTGTGAATCGATGTGATCCCTGTAGCAGTGAGCGCTAAGCAGATGAAGCCAATCATTGCACAACCACCTGGAGGACCGCGGACCACCTTCATCAGCATGCTAGGGATGTGAGGAAAACTACTACCCATCATTACTAATTTAGAATTCTCAAGAGTTAATACCTCAAGTAAGCTGATGATTAAGAAGCAGAAGAGAAGAGGAAGTAAATGAGAAAGAAAGAAAATAAAAAAGTAATCGTAGAAAAGAAAAAGGATAAAAACAAGGGCAAGGACACAAACATGACAAAGGAAAAAGGGAGAAAAATCAAGAACAGTTACGACAAGAACATGGAAAAGGAGAAAGGAAAAAAAGAAAAAGGAAGAAATCAGAAGAAACAACAAAAGAGATCAAAGAACAAGAAAAACACAAGAACAAGGAAAAATAAAAAGATTAAGAGGAAAGGATATAGACTGTTAAATAAAACTCAGCCGTATGAATGAACCCACCCAGAAACATTGAAGACTTGGGGTGACACAATCTAATGGCCGTCCAGATGGATTTGCAGAACAAAATTATAGCTTTTGACTACCTGGAGCACCAGGATTCCAGTGTTCCAGCAACAACAAAAAAGAAGATCAGAATGTACATTGAGCGAGCGGCAATTGCAAACGGCGAGTGGCCTTTAATCCGCGGTCCTATAAACTCATCGGGCGATCCGAGTAAAACGCAATAAAAAGCAATGACGATAAATTTGTGTTTAAAGTTCCACAGCAGACATTGTTTGAGATTAAATGTTAGAAATCTCATTGTACGAGGGGGCTTCACATGAAAACCTTAAGAGTTGGATAGAATTTAGAAAAACCATGCACTTTGTATTGTAACTTGTTAAAATATGGTTGCTAAGGATGTCAAGCGTGTCCTGCACGTGCTATTACGATGCAGACAAATAACAGGAAGTCATAATTGCAGTTAAAAGATGACTACCCCACCCCACTATTATCATGTACAAAAAAGGAGCACCGTTATATAATCCATTTTTTTAGCATCGAAGGAGTGAATCCATTAGAAACTCATTGGCAAAGGAAAGTCCATTGTGGTGGTGCATGCCTCTAACCGCAGGAAGTGTCATTCACAGTCAATCGAAGATTTTCCTGCAAACAAACGAAGTGGGCAACGGCCGCAATCGACTCTCGGGTCACTACTCGGTGTACCTGATCCGGCTGTGAACAGTCTGTCACAGACCTCATCTCGTTTTGGAACTTCCTACTCCACTAACACACTTGCTAGAGAGAAAGACGTGCATCACCGTACTTCACTGCTAAAAAAATGAATAAAAACAACTCTGCTTCTCTTTGGTGCATGTCATTAGTTGGGCGGCCATCTGTTAACTTCAATTTTGACGTCACGTTGTTAATCTGCATCGTAATGGCACGTGCAGGACTTGATTAACATCCAAAGCAACCATATATTAACAAGGTACAATACAAAGTGTGTGGTTTTTTTCTAATTTCCTACCCACTTTTAAGGTTTTTGTTTGAAGGCCTATCGTAATAGGTCTCGTAAGGTCGATTGTCAGTGATGAAGTCAAAATGTGAGATGTTGGCCAGAATAGCACAGACAATAGTGGCGCTTGCACGGCTTAACAAACTCTGGCTAGATAAACGGTTAGCACTATGCACGAAAATAAGATTAATGCGTACATTGGTCCTGTCAATATTCCTCTATGCTTGCGAGACATGGACAGTTACAGCTGACCTTCAACGAAGGATACAGGCATTGGAGATGAGATGTTTCCGAAGACGTTTAAATGTCACGTACAAAGATCAATTTACAAAGGAGGAAATAGGAAATAGAATTACAACAGCAATAGGGCCTTTTGAAGACCTCTTGGCAACTGTCAAAAAAAAAAAAGGAAACTCGCTTGGTACGGTCACATATCGAAATCAAATGGTCTTGCAAATACGATCCTCCACGGAAAGGTCCAAGGCAGACGACGAAGAGGCCATCCCAAAAAGAGGTGGGAAGACAACATAAAAGAATGGACCAATCTCCGACCAGAAGAGGCACAGGCAGCGGCCGCTGACAGAGAAGGGTGGCGTGGTGTTGTGATGATGTCTTCATGTATGCCCCAACAACCTCATCGGTTACGGGATGACCTGACCAGACCTGATTTGTAAGGTGGAGTTACAGTTTCATTCTTTGCTATTTTAGCATAAAGAACCTGACCGATTGGCAGCTGCCAACTTACCGCCGGATCGACCGGACAGGGTGTCGAGACAGGGGATTGAACTTTGTACCTCAGCAACAAGAAGCTTGCGCGTCTGTTGCTCTTCAAGCACTTTTGAATGTATTCAATTAGTCACTCTTCATGTATCCCTGTGGAAATGCAGATATTTCTTTATCCTTGTTGTGTATTTGCATGATGGAGGGCCGGTTGCCTCTTTTTGACATTCATGTCTGCCACTAAGAATTTCGCTACCTTTAAAATTGTTCCCGGGCAGTATCTTACAGACTGCTTTTTTCTATCGTCAATCGGCAATGGTTCTTTCATGTGCACGACGTCTACACCGGACCTCCGAGTTTATCTTCAGTGTCTGATAGAACTGGACATCCATCTCATCTCCTCTGAGACCAGAGGATGTTTAAAACTTGCGGATTTTAACCACTTTCGCTTTCGCTCGTTATTATTTTGAAAGACGAAAAACCTTAATTTAATCAATAAATTATTCAAAACGATGTCATTCCATGCGTAGTATATGTCTTCGAGTAACATACGCTACAAATGTCTGTCCTTCGCTCCATCTCAAACATTTGTATTGTCTCTCTCGTGGTTTTCTAAAGCTTTCTTTGTCACGAGTGTCTTGGAAAGCCCGGTGTCGCTTGCCTTTTGGAATCCAGGACATCAAATATCCAACAATGTCATTATTCCGTTTGTGCAATATATATCCTATCCGTCGCAATCGCTTTCTCTTTATCTCCCAATCGACTGTCACCTGACCAGTGTTATGCCACAAGTCCGTGTAAGCAGCCATATCGTACCATTTCAACCACAATACACTAAAGTATATTTTTATGAACGTTTGACCAACAGTGTCAGTGGTTTTGCATACCGTCAAGCCACTAATCCGTACAGTAGTACTGCTTTTACACTAGAGTTAAAAATCCATATCTTTGTATCAGACCGATTTATCTGAATAACCACAAATTTGCCAATACAATGAAGACGCATTTCGCTTTCCATACTATTAGTCTGATATCACGTGCTGTACATTCCACTCTATATGGGATACTTCACAGTAAGCAAATGACTCCACCTTCTGTAGCACAGTATCCCCCACCCCCCACCCCCCCCACCCCGGTCCCCCTTTTTTCAACTCAATACGAATCCACACACATTAGTAACAAAAATGTTAGTTTTATCGACTAACTGCCGGTATTTTACCATAAATATATTAATTTATGAACATCAGAGGATTCGCATCTCATAGTACAAACATCTTGTTCGATCCTTATTAACGGCACGTTATATTCTAACCAGCTGTAAATTGGGTCTCTGTGGCGAAGTCTTCAAACAGTTTGCCTCGTGTTCAGACGGTCGGGGTTCGAATTCGAGCTGCGAAGGTCGGTTCATGATGTCAATTTTCCTGAGATCCCGTGGTTCATTGCTAGAGCTACGGAGTTCGTGCTTTGGTTCCGAGAGAGACCATATGGGGAAACTCGAGGCGATTGAAGACTTTAAAAAAAAAATGATATGGTTTTGGAAGTCATCCCACGCGTCATCAGTATTCTGCAATGGGACTACTTTACTTGCCTTCTCTAATAGAATGTTTTACAGCTATTCACAGCGGGGTCAGCTGGAGCTTGTCACTACCGAGGAGCGATCCATGTATTGAAAGAAATATACTAATGATCACATAGCACTGTTGTAGACTCCATGTCACTAAGTCGGTCCACGTCGATGGACCGTGGGTGTCTCTGACACTCAAGTAGTTACACCTAACGACAGCACAAGCCTCCCACTTGGCGATAACAAGAAACCTACGCATCCAAAGTCTCTGCGACGCTGTTTGGCAAGAACAGTAGGACAAAAGGAGTACTAAGTGTTGGCTTTATCTTTTGGGGGGGAAGGAGCCTAGTTCCTTTCGTCTGTGATTTGCCTTCCATTATTGTATTTCGGATACCTATTTACAAAAGCTTGTGCGATAAAACGTTGTCGCTGGAATTGAGAAAGAGAGTCATTGGTTGATACGTCAAACCAGTACTGACATATAGCAGTGAATCATGGACAATCAGCAAGCAAGTGCATAGATCTTTGGAAAAAACGGAGATGTGGTTTTACAGAAGAATGATGAGGATACCATGGACTGCCAGGAACAAACACAAAGACATCTTATTGCGAAGATCAGAACAATGCGGTTATCCTTTTTTCTGACATGTTATGAGAAAAGGCGGTTTGGAGCAGATTTTGACAACCTGACCGATAGCAGGAAAGATAGACAGAAGAAGGCAGAAAGAGAGAGAGAGAGAAAGAGAGAGAGAGATAGAGAGAGAGAGAGAGAGAGAGAGCAAACGTTAGACAGCCTGAGAGAATGGCACGGGCGTAAATTAACAACAGAGTTGGTAAACGACACGTGATAGAAGCGGATGGAGGTTCATTATCGTGAACGCCAACCAGGAAGGCTCCTGATGATGATGATGATGGTCATTTTCAGAGGCAGCGGCTTTCGACTGCTGTATCTATCCGAATAACCAATGTGGGGTAGAAGGCCATCCAATTCATGAGTTTTAAGACGCCAAATGCCTGCTGATTATGAATGATCTTCTGAGTTTTCAGTTCCATACCTTGCTGTCTCACCTTTCCTGACAGTAAGCCAAGTACACGTTGACATCTGGTTATAATATATAATACTTGTCACTCGCAAGCGAAGATAACGAATACTGTGCCGATAATAGAAGTCGAACAAGATGCCTATAACATTCAAAGCAACGAGGAGGTAGACAGACCGCCGAAAGAACGTTGAAGGTTACCACAATAAGATTCAAGTGTGGCTTACGAAGAGTCCAAAAAGTTTATTAAATACATGATACATGGAAATGGGAAACAGAGCAATCTGGATACACAAGAAATTATGCTTATTACCAGTTGGACAGAAGATCTTCAGACTCTGTACAGACCACAACCGACTGAGGAACCATCTATTCAATAAACTGAAGATAGGTACTACTGACGAATCCACCTGTGGTACTGAGAAAATGACCCCTGAACAACTGCTGCCAAATTGTCCGACTTACGAGGACCAGAGAAAAACACATGCGGCCATCAGCAGTACTAACCATAGACAAGCTCTATGGCAGTGTCCACAGTGTCAGGATGACCGCTGCTTTCTTTAAACAAATTCAAGTCGACGTCTGACAGCGTACGAAGAAGAAGAAGAGGAAGAAGAAGAAGAAAATTAACCAGAACCAGGTGTCTTTACTACAAGAAGCGCGCTCTATACCACTGATACTCATAAATAATACATATACATTAATAGTAAATTTGTTTTATTTGGGAGTCAGCCAAAGAACTGTTTGACAGCCGGGTCGATTGGAGCGTGTCGCCTACCTGTGGAGAGACCTGATATATAATCGAAGCAGGGGAGCGAAGAGTAACATCAGGGTCAGGTGAAATATACTGACAAGTCCCCTGCCTCTCATTCACGTCGCGCTCCTGTAAACTGACTGTGTCACAGCAGTCTGGCCAGCAAGGTGGGAATCGACGCTCGTCGTCCCATAGTGGTGAGCTTAGTGGGGATCCTATCGTTGCACTACAGCCAGGTGGACCGATGCTACCTTAGCAAATACGCTTCAGAATGGAAGAAGAGTCACTGTAACCTGCCAGCGAAGAAGCGTCGTCAAGAGTTGAAATTATTTGAGTGGCTTCTCACAACAATCTAAGTCAAATTGTCCTCAAAGGTGACCCGGCGCAAGAATTTCGAGGGCAAAGGTTATAGGGCTTTTCTGTTTAGGGACCATAATCATCATGGCGACGTTTCCTTGTCGCGTTCAGTTTCTGGATGACAGAGATCCGTTTGCCAATACAAACTTTCCAGAACCGACGCGACCACCATCGTATCCATTTCTAGTTAATGTTCCATTAATTAATCAAATTGCTGGAGTTCACAGGCTGCTTCTTTCACCGCACAGGGTAAGTCAGTCGAGTATGCGGGTAATTGATGGACTTTCACGACATTTCAGTTGCCGTGTTTACTGTTTGATTGCGTTCCGGACCAGTGTCATTGAACTAATTGAAGTGATTGTGGGCGCAAGGCGTGAGGTACTCATATCTAACTGATAAATCTAATCGGCGAAGCTTGTAAAAATTAAACTGAGCAGAAAATAATATCGTTGTAAAGTTATCTTAGCGATTGAATATCAACTTGAACTTGTCAGCACTAACGTCAACGAACACTGAAACTGAAGATGAATAGTCTACCTGTATTTTCATGTTATGGCGTATTGTTCTATTGAGCAATCATTATTAAACCATTTAATTTAACTTGACATATAAGTAAAGATTAGTTAAATGCGTGGCATCTGAAGACCTTGTGTTGGGGTTTCATTAAGAAATGAAATAAAGAAGAATTAAATTGTCAATGTAGTCAATATTAAAATATAGACTCTAGCTACAATATATGTATTTAATATATGATTATGTTTTATAACTATACCATTTTCAATTTTCTTCTAATTAAATGTTGTTTTATCTTACTTAGTCATTCCTCTTCTACTCTTGGATGTAGATGTTTACCAGAAAGGACGTCAGACTATTTTATCATCTGTCTACCCCTGGTTCCATTTTAGTCCTGTCTCTTATAGACTCAGACTGTCTTATATTGTCTTCCCAGCAGATCTTTGGTTGTCCAGCTGTCTTCACTTTGTCTGGTTCCATTTTAGTCCTAAGTCTCTTATAGACTGTTTTATATTGTCTTCCCAGCAGATCTTTGGTTGTCCAGCTGTCTTCACTTTGTCTGGTTCCAATTTAGTCTTCAGTCTCTAATAAAAACTTTATTCTGATCTATTGCAGCTCCTAGGTGTTTGAACTGCTTGATCTGTTCCACCGTTTGTTCTCATTATTGTCATGTGGGAGTGGTCAGTTCCGATTTCTGGCCTTTTTCAGGCTGTAGTATCCTTCGCATACGTAAATAAATTTTGTATCACGAAGACATAAAAAATGATGGATTTCTAATGTCTGTCGGTTCACATTATTTTTATGTATGTATGTGATTGTGACAGAACTCTATATTTGTAATGAGCAGGTTTTGCTCACTGTAGATTCTCAGAAATCACCTTCCATTGTCATTTGAGAACATCTTCATCGTATCTCTCAACTACTCCATATCTCTTAATCACTACATCCCATATGGAATTGAAATTTCAAAGAGGGATAATTTCATAATGGCATTTGTCTACTGTCATTTCAAGTAGTTAAAATAATTTTTTTTTGTCATCTGCCCTTTCACCCTCATTTGGTGCATAACCATTAACAATGTTGGCTATCCTGCTTACTACTTTGAGGTCCATAACCATAATAAGTTCAGAGATAAATTTCATTTTTTTAATTTTGCCATTTGATACCTGGTCACAATACAGTTCACTTCCCATCTAGCTTTGTCTGTAATGAGAACTTCACTGCAGAGAAGCACATTGCTATGAAGTTCCATGATCAACTGTACCTTCTTTCTTAGCTGCTATGAAAGACAGGATTTGCAATTTTGATTTCTTCAATAACTTGGTCTTCCTTTCCATTCCAAAAAAATATTGTAATTCATCATCATTGAAGTCTGTTCAGTTTTCTTTCTATGAATACTTGTAATCTAGTTTGTAATTTAACTTCTTTAGCTGGTTTAGAAGGCTCTGCAGAGTTTGAATACAATTAGATTCTTCTACTCCCACTTGATCTAAAAATAACTGTGTGCATCAAATCTATTCTTAAATGCATTTACTGAACCTACCTCAACTATTTCCTGTGACAATGCATTCCAAGCATTCACCACTTTCTGCCTAAAAAATATTTCTTTTTATCTAATCTGAGCCTTTTTAAAAATAATTTGCAGCTGTGCCCTCTTGTTCTTGTAGCCAGATGTGCTTTGGAATACTTGTTATAGTCCACAGGATTTTTTTAAATCTTTGATTATCTTATAAATCTTTATTAAATTACCTCGGATACATCTCTTTTCTATACTCTATTATAAGTCAGTTTTTCTAAGCTTTTCCTCATAACAATAATTCTGGAACCACATCAGTTTTATTGCGCTTCTTTATAACCTTTCTAACATGTTTATGTCTTCACTACGATAAGAACTCCACACCACATCTGAACACAGTACTCCAATCTAGCTCTCACAATTGCTTTATATAGTTTGGCTATCACTTCCTTGCTTCTGTGGTTAATGTTTCTTTTTATCCTTCCTCTAACATTGCGTTAGCCTTTTTTCACTGCTACCTGGACATGCTCACTCACCTTACTTGTATGATCTATTAAAACTTCTAGGCCACTTTCCTTATCTAGCTTTCTAATATTGTCCTCTCTTATTTTGTAATTATATTCAATATTGGATCTACCCGTGTGGATGACCGTACATTTCTCTACATTTAAAATCCATCTGCCAGCTTACAGACCATACTGGAATATTATCGAAACCTCAGCTTTTGATGAGACACTTTTGCATAGTTTTGTGTGTCATCCACAAATTTAGCAATTGTGGATCCGATATCATTGTCCAAATCATTTACATATATCAAGAATAAAATTGGTCCCAAAATTGAGCCCTTGGCACTCCACTTTTTACCTCACAAAGAGGAGCCAGTGGATGTTATTTATCTGGATTTTGCAAAGGCCTTTCATAGAGTACCTCATCAAAGATTATTTCGAAAATTAAAATCACATGGAATAGATGGGGAAGTTGCCAAATGGATTGAAAATTGGTTAACAGGAAGAAGGCAAAGGGTGGGTATAAATAAGGAGTACTCTGAGTGGTGTGAAGTGAAAAGTGGAGTGCCACAGGGCTCGGTTTTGGGACCAATTTTATTCTTGATATATATAAATGATTTGGACATAGGTATGGGATCCATTATTGCAAAATTTGCTGATGACACAAAACTATGCAGTAGTGTCTCATCTAAAGCAGAAGTGGATATATTGAGGTCGGATTTAGATAAAATTCGAGAATGGTCTGTAATCTAGCAAATGGAGTTTAATGTAGATAAATGTACAGTCATCCATATGGGTAAATCCAATATGGAACATAATTACAGAATGGGAGAGAACAATATTAGAAAGATAGATAAAGAAAGGGACTTAGGGGTTATAATAGATCATACATGTAAGGTGAGGGAGCAAGTTCAGGTAGCAGTAAAAAAGGCAAATGCAATGTTAGGGATGATAAAAAGAAATATTAAACACAGGAGCAAGGAAGTTATAGTCAAAGTGTATAAAGCATTAGTTAGACCTAGATTGGAGTACTGTGTACAGGTGTGGAGTCCTTATCAGAGAGGGAATATAGACATGCTGGAGAGAATACAAAAAAGAGCGACAAAGCTGATAGTGGGATTCCAGAATTACAGTTATGAAGAAAGATTAAAAAGAAGTGGCCTTCAGTGTCTAGAAGAGAGAAGAATTCATGGTGACTTAATACAGGTGTATAAGATGATCAGAGGAATGGATAAAGTAGACTATAACAAGTTTTTTAAAGTACAACCACCAACAAGGACAAGAGGGCACAGCTACAAGTTGACTAAGGAGAGGTCCAGATTAGATATTAGGAAGTATTTCTTTAGCCAGAGAGTAGTGAATGCTTGGAATGCATTGCCAAGTGAGGTGGTGGAGGTTGGGACGGTCAATGCATTTAAGAACAGATTGGATGCGTACAGCTTCTAGAGGAAGGTGATGTAAATGGAACTGGTTGTATACAGACTCTGCAGAGTCTTCTAAACCAGTATAAAGACGTTAAGTTAAGTTAAGTTATTTAATCCCACTTTTTGCCTTTTTCCCGTTAACCAATTTTCAATCCATTTGGCATCTTCGCCACCTATTTCTTGTGATATCAACTTTCTAAACAATTTTAATGAGGTACTCTATCAAAGGCCTTTGCAAAATCTGGACAAATAACATTCACAGGCTCTACAAATTTGCAGACTATGTTTGTTAAACTCAGCGGCCTATAATTTTCCAGATCTGATTTAGTTTGGTTTTTTTCACGAAAAGTTGAAATCTCCAATTAAAATTAATTTCCTTGCACTTGCCTTTTCTATGGTGCTAAACATTGCAGATAAACAGTTGATTGAAGGGGCAGCCTGCTTTTGACCTTCATGCAGACCACCTTTTCAGGTTTGCAAACCTCCAAATGATGATACTATTCAGTTATCTACCATCTAGCAGACATGCCTGTAAGATGACATACTCCTCTCCCAGGCAGTCAGTTGTTTTAAAGGATAATATCTATAGAATAATCCTTAGCGGCAAATATGGCATCTAACAGGCTGGGAGTCAAACTGTGCTCTTTGTGTTTTGGTCCATTATGGATTCCTCCAGACCATGAATTTGAATGGAATCCACACTAGCCGACAACTTACACTGTATCCTCGGAAAAAGTTGTTGCAGTTTTCAATTTGGATTAATTAGTTTGTTTATTTTGTGGTGTTTTTCCCCTCAGAGTACCTTGGCATAGTCATCGGCTATTTGAAATAGTATTTAGACTACCCTGTGTCCTATTTCCATGGTCCATTCTACATTATTGAACTTCACAAGATAGTCTCCCTTTGCCCTGTTTGCTAACAGTGCCGATCGTGGTGGGGCTAGGAAATGACACATGGACCAATAATGGACTAATACATTGCCTGGAAGAGTTGAGCCTTGCCCAGTTCACTATCTCCCTGTTTTTCTTGTGTATAGAAATGTTCTACAATCAGGGCATCAGGAAAGTGAGAAATAGAAGGGAGAAGAGTATCGACTTGCAGGATGAATGCACAGAGATGGACATCAGTTCATTAGCTTTATTCACACCAATTTCCAATTAAGTGCCTTGACTCCATCATGCTATAGTGCAAAACTTGTTGACCATCACTTATAAGTGACACTTCATAATTATAACATGATTTATGGGACATTGTTTTTCTTTCCTTTTCAGCTTGAAGATTGTGCTCTTCAAATTTATCGTTACCACAGCGGTGCCCAGGCAGACTTTGGTACATACCTGGATTTGGAATCAACATTAGATGAGCAAGCTGATGAACTTGAGGGTTTTACAGACCAGTAAGTGTTGACCTTGTATTGCAAGTTTTGTTATCAAGTGGCATGTTCTCTGAGGGCTCTGTGTGTGAAAGACAAGAGGGTGGAGTCATAAGAAAATCATCAGGCCCCAGCCTTTAAAAAATGATTGGCTTTGGCTTGAAGCACATAGTGCTGGCTGTGGTTTGAAGCACATAGTGCTGGCTGGGGTTTGAAGCACATAGTGCTGGCTGTGGTTTGAAGCACATAGTGCTGGCTGTGGCTTGAAGCACATAGTGCTGGCTGTGGTTTGAAGCACATAGTGCTGGCTGTGGTTTGAAGCACATAGTGCTGGCTGTGGCGTGAAGCACATAGTGCTGGCTGTGGTTTGAAGCACATAGTGCTGGCTGTGGTTTGAAGCACATAGTGCTGGCTCTGGCTTGAAGCACATAGTGCTGGCTCTGGCTTGAAGCACATAGTGCTGGCTCTGGCTTGAAGCACATAGCCGCTCCATCAAGGTATTAAACTGCAACGGGCCTCAAGCATCTAAGCAAACATTGTTATATTATTATATATCCTTCAATTCACACTGTCCAAAAATCCTGCTGACTAGATGTAGCCCTTTGGGCATGACAGCGCACTCTAGAAATGTTACCAGATGTATGGTACTTCTTGTTCCCGCTCACTCTAAAATAATCGCAACGATTTCCCTCAGAAATGTGGTGGTTTGGCTCTGACTTCACTTGCCGTCATACAGTTTAACACATAATTGGGTTGAAGAAGTCTATGTTGTCTGTCACTTTGCTCACCTTGTGGAGCCAGCAGATCTGAATAACACATTCCACTATTTATTTGTTCTCCCAATATAAACACATGTCTGTACTCTCAATTTTTGATGATTTTTGATGATTTGTTGAACATGTGATTTATGGTCAGGAACTCAAAGTGGTTGACCCTTTTAAATTTTGTGGTTCGGTTGTCAGTGATGTAGGATCAAAATGTGAAGTGTTTGCCAGAATAGCACAGACAACAGCGACTCTTGCACGGCTTAAGAAAATCTGGCAAAATAAACGCTTAGCAATATGCAAGCTTAGCAATATGCACGAAAATCAGATTAATCCGTACATTGGTCCTGAAAATATTTCTCTATGCTTGTGAGACATGGATAATTACAACTGGCCTGCAGCAGAGGATACTGGTTTTGAGATGAGATGTTTCCGAAGACTTCTAAACATCACATACAAAGACTGAGTTACATATGAGGAAATACGAGAAAGAATCACAGCAGTAATAGGACATTTCAAAGACCTCTTGGCAATTGTCAAATAATGGAAACTCACTTGGTAGGACACATATCGAGATCAAATGGTCTTGCAAATACCATCCTGCACGGAAAGGTGCAAGGCGGAAGCGAATAGATCGTCCCAAAAAGAGGCGGGAGGACAGCATAAAAGAATGGACCAATCTGACACCAGAGGAGGGACAGGCAGCAGTCACTAGCAGAGAGGGGTGGCGTTGGGTTGTGGGATTGTCATTATAAGCACCCAAACGACCTGACAAGTTACAGGTGACCTGCTCATAGTTTTGTATTGTAGCTTGATCTCTTCTTGGAATGGAGTAGTAAGCTTCTGCTATTTCAGGTCTGGGTGTTCTCTTTTGTTGTTGAAGTTAGTTTGTAAAATTGTCTTTATTTCTTAACTTGTAGCTCAGTCTTTAGTTTGGGTTTTGCTTTTTCCCAATTTAGGTAGTCTATATCTGTCTCCATCCGTATGCATCTTACAGGGGACAGAAATGCATTGACTTTTCACATTGTTTCAATCGTAGCTGATATTCATGAGTTCTTAGCTCTTAGACGATCTGTGCTTTTACAGGGGCAAATGCCCCAGTGCAGATCCCAGCTCTGGTATGATCTGGATGTAGCGTGGAGAAGGATTTCCTGCTTAGCGGGCTAGGCTCGAGCTTCTTAATATTCCGCTGCGTTAGGACAAGTGTTTACTAGGGTGCTTAACTGATGTGCGAGTTCATCTTAATAATCTTGAACACTAGAGCAAAGTAGACCTGCAGCCTGTTAGGCGCCATCTTTGCTACTCTAAACCTACCTAACTATTGCTGGTGTTATGCTATGTCACACAGTTAGTCGCCACTTAGGACATGCTCTCTGTGAGGCAGGAGTGCTATTCTTGTCCTTGTGATACACAAAGACCCGGACAGACAACTATTCCATATATTCATGAGTGCCTTGGATAAATACTATGTCTGCCCCTCCTCCTTATGCGACTATTTCCGACGCTGCTCTACAGCCACTATTCCACCCCACTGCCACTATAATTCCAGTGCCTGACTACTAATACTACTTTCAACGCACGTTATACACTACTTTCAACGCACGTTATACGACTACTTTCAATGCACGTTATACGACTACTTTCAACGCACGTTATACGACTACTTTCAACGCACGTTATACGACTACTTTCAACGCACGCTATACGACTACTTTCAACGCACGCTATACGACTACTTTCAACGCACGCTATACAACTACTTTCAACGCACGCTATATGACTACTTTCAACGCACGTTATACGACTACTTTCAACGCACGTTATACGACTACTTTCAACGCACGTTATACGACTACTTTCAACGCACGTTATACGACTGTTTTCAGCGCCCCTTACACAATTAATTTCAACGCCGCTTACGACCACTATTTTCAGCGCCCCGTACACAATTAATTTCAACGCCGCTTACGGCCGATATTTTCAGCGCTCCCTAAACGACTGTTTTCGGCACCCCTTATATGACTGTTTCCGACGCCTCCATACGACCACTAGCTCCGGCGCCCGTTATACGACTGCTTTCGGCATCCCTCTACGCCCACTAGCTCCGGCGCCCCTTATACGACTGTTTTCGGCGTCCCCCTAGTTCCAGCGCCCCTTATACGACTGTTTCCGGCGTCCCCCATACGACCACTAGCTCCAGCACCCCATATATGACTATTTCCAGCGCCCCCGTACGTTTCCGGCAACCCGTTACAACCACTATTGTCGGCACCACCATACAGCCATTATTTCCGATGCTCCCTCACGACAGCTATATCTGTCGCTCTTACAACCACTTTGTCTCGCGCCCCCTTGCGATTGCTATTTCCAGCGCCGCCTATGGGACGAGGTACCAGTTCAACCCAGCAATGGTTACGACACCGGATCTCGTCGAAAGTTCACGCACGTGACAATGTATTTTCCACGGGCCTACCGTCATCGCTAATCGTCACGCCAGCTTCATCAAATGTTAAATAGGACCCATTATCTCCGAATACGAACATTAGTAGTGCCCCAGGGTTACTTGCCTATCTCGTCCCTGACTTTTCCGCCTGCAAACTTTGACTTTTCGAAACCCTTGCACCGCTGGAACTCTCTGATTGTTCCACGCACACTCGCATCAAGCAGTGTCCTGATCACGGTTTCAGCACCCTAAGCCAGAAAGCCACTAGGGTGGTACTTGGAGTGGAACGTATATTGTCACTGATGTCATGCTGCATGTTCTTAGATGTTAAGCTAACTGTTAACGTTTATCTAGTGGCGGGCTACAGTGGCTCTCTTTACTTAACTGAGACGCTAGTCCGTTCAGGCACAACATAATGACTAGGACGTCCCGTCAGCGCCAGGCATAATATCCTGACCAGGATGTCGCGTCACAGTCAGACACAATATACTGACCAAGACCACTATCTCTCTTCAATGTAGTATTCCCTGGAAACACTGTTTTCAAGGCAATCTGGCTACTGAGATGTGGATTGACGTGATCCCCGTATTAGTGAGCGTCACACAGAGGAAGCCAAGCAAAGCACAATCGCCTGGAGGATCGCGACCCACATGTATCAGCACGCTCGGGATGTGAGGAACGCTACTGCAACCCACCACTTAACGTCCTTTTCAGGGCGTACGCAAGAGTGACCATCCTCATTTTGGGCATTAAACATTACACATAGTTGGTCAATGTGGAAGAGAAATACTTTGGAGAGAGTTTAACACAATTCAGTTAACATAAATTGAACTTGTTTCCGCGTCATCGAGACATGTTCATAAAGGGCTGAATGTAAATATAATTTTGTTTTAAATAAATGCAGGTAGTCAAAGCCATCGAGAAATGTTTATAGAGTGCTGAATGTAAATATAATTTTGTTTGAAATAAATGCAGTTAGTCAAAGCCATCGAGAAATGTTCATAGAGGACTGAATGTAAATATAATTTTGTTTGAAATAAATGCAGTTAGTCAAAGCCATCGAGAAATGTTTATAGAGGGCTGAATGTAAATATAATTTTATTTGAAATAAATGCAGTAAGTCAAAGCCATCGATAAATGTTCATAGAGGACTGAATGTAAATATAATTTTGTTTGAAATAAATGCAGTTAGTCAAAGCCATCGAGAAATGTTCATAGAGGACTGAATGTAAATATAATTTTGTTTGAAATAAATGCAGTTAGTCAAAGCCATCGAGACATGTTTATAGAGGGCTGAATGTAAATATAATTTTGTTTGAAATAAATGAAGTTAGTCAAAGCCATCGAGAAATGTTTATAGAGGGCTGAATGTAAATATAATTTTGTTTGAAATAAATGCAGTTAGTCAAAGCCATCGAGAAATGTTTATAGAGGGCTGAATGTAAATATAATTTTGTTTGAAATAAATGCAGTTAGTCAAAGCCATCGAGAAATGTTTATAGAGGGCTGAATGTAAAAATAATTTTGTTGGAAATAAATGCAGTTAGTCCAACGTCATAGAGAATCGTAATGGGTAGAAAGAGTTGGGACATCATACGTACTGGGAAAGGTCAGGGTTGAACTCTCAGCAGGCAGCGGTCTAAATTTCGAAATTTGTGCAGTGAGTCATCAGTGTGGACGAAAACTGGTGAGCACTGTACTGCCGCTTAATCCACAAATTGAGGATTTTAGCGGCTAAAATATATATACTGATAATACCGCACTCGTCTCTACCCGGGGCCCTTTTCAAGTCTGAGTGTTAGTTATGCTGTTAGCCACGCAACCACAGTTGCCATCCTCTCTATATTTCTGAAATCTTAAATTTGATATTGGGTAGCGTGGCTATCTGCACGTGTTAATGCCTCATGAGATTCTATGAATCCCCGCTTGTTGTGCCTTCCTGTCGTTGGTTTTATTTGCAAGTGGAATATCCGCGGGAAAAATATAAATTATACATGACACTGTTTTATAGCTCTTTTGAGTGAAACAAGAAATTATGTGCAGTGTTATTTGAATTGTGCATCACGTGGTACGGGTTCAAAATCAGGATTTGTTGGCAGTAAATGAGTGTCGAATTTTGTACATAAAAATTTACATTTGTGTGTGGCTTTTAAACACAAAATAGGGTATGAATTACACAGGTTAGTAGCTAAAATTATGTTTTAAAGTTTTTGTAAATACTTCTTTGAATTGCGTGTGGAAGTTCATTGTTAGAATTCAGGATCTTGTAACAGAGCCTGCGTGAATTTAGACATTTTGTGTTTTTTTTTTAACATACACGCACGTGTGTGTATATATATATATATATAAATATATATATATTATATATATATATATATATATATATATATATATATATATATATATATATATATATATATATATATATATATATATATATATAAATATATATTAGGGACTCTTTAAAATTACTAGAGTATGTTTAATACAATAGTTTGTGCTTTTATGAGGTGCATTTTATGTGTTGTGGTGTTCGAATTTAAAATTTGCTTGACACTGCTTGTAGAAATGTACATATTTCGTGGTGGATTTATTTGAGAAATATTTATAGTTCACTGCTTAATGTTCAGACTTTTGTAACAATTTTCAAGTTTCATTCTGTGTTCTGATGATTCGGAAAGGTGTGGATTATTTCTTTATTTCCTTTACTGTTTTGTTCACAAAGGAATACCACTTTCCTGTTTTGTATTGTTGTTGTCCACATAACATTGTGGGACAATACAATTTGGGTGTGTGCAGCAACGACACGTGCCTGTTCGTTAAACCATTGGTCCAGAGTGGGGACTGTGTGCCACAACCAAATATTGGTTTGTTGTTAGAGTTGCGTTTTTCTGTTGCCCGCTTGACAGCGAAGAGAAGTGACCGTTTCCTTAGTGCTTTCTGGGAACATTCTGTGCGTCTTTAGTTGCTCCATGTGTTGTTTATTGTAACAACAATGAGACATAGAGACATCCAACTGCCGTCGGTTAGTTTTGGGGTGAATTCAATCAGTAAACCTGTATTGATTCCCCGCCCAGCGCCTCGCCTCGATCATCGGCGGCAACACCTCAACCCACATGTCATTTATGAAAGTGAATTTGAATGCAACGAGAGGACGAGCGACTACTTCAACATTGTAAGTGGCGATACAGATGACCACAGCTTCAGTAGCTGGGCAGATGAGGACAATTACTATATTCATGACACAAAGGCAAATTACAAGCACCAGCAACGGCAACAGCTTTGCAAACCAGACCACCGACCAAATACTTCAAACGATTCAGATCACAACTATCACGCCAACCGTTATGTGTCGTCAGAAAATGGCGTTGACGCGTCCTTGAAAAGCAGTAGGTATGCAAATATGTGGGGAACTTACCACCAATAATTTAGGAAAACGAAAACAGACATGACATTGGCACTCAACAGGGTTAGAGATATAGGAGAAACAGAACATTAAAAACGGACATGACATTGGCACTCAACAGGGTTAGAGATATAGGAAAAACAGAACATTAAAAACAGACATGACATTGGCACTCAACAGGGTTAGAGATATAGGAAAAACAGAACATTAAAAACAGACATGACATTGGCACTCAACAGGGTTAGAGATATAGGAAAAACAGAACATTAAAAACAGACATGACATTGGCACTCAACAGGGTTAGAGATATAGGAAAAACAAAACATTAAAAACAGACATGACATTGGCACTCAACAGGGTTAGAGATATAGGAAAAACAGAACATTAAAAACAGACATGACATTGGCACTCAACAGGGTTAGAGATATAGGAAAAACAAAACATTAAAAACAGACATGACACTGGCATCCAACAGGCTTATAAATATATGAAAAACATAACAAATGAACAAAAACAGTAAAAACAAACTTGACATTGACACCCAACGGGTTTATGGATAGATATAAAGAAAAACAAAACATAACTCAACAAACAAAACAAACAGATTTGACAGTGACATCCAGCAGATTTATAGATATAAGGAAAACAAAAAAGATATAAACCAAGCAATAAATACAGACATGATACTGGCATCCACAAAAAGTCAGATCTTCGATTCTTATCAAGTTCGTCTTATGGTTTGGCTCTGTGACGTGGGGAACAAGGAAAAGTGCAACTTAAATGGTCCAAGCATTCTTAGTTGGAGGATTGCATCGAATTAAGGGAGTAGAATGCTATGATAAAGTCACTAATATAGAATGGTATGATAGTCACTAATATAGAATGGTATGATAGTCACTAATATAGAATGGTATGATAGTCACTAATATAGAATGGTATGATAGTCACTAATATAGAATGGTATGATAGTCACTAATATAGAATGGTATGATAGTCACTAATATAGAATGGTATGATAGTCACTAATATAGAATGGTATGATAGTCACTAATATAGAATGGTATGATAGTCACTAATATAGAATGATATGATAAAGTCACTAATATAGAATGGTATGATAGTCACTAATATAGAATGGTATGATAGTCACTAATATAGAATGGTATGATAGTCACTAATATAGAATGGTATGATAGTCACTAATATAGAATGGTATGATAGTCACTAATATAGAATGGTATGATAGTCACTAATATAGAATGATATGATAAAGTCACTAATATAGAATGGTATGATAGTCACTAATATAGAATGGTATGAAAGTCACTAATATAGAATAATATGGTAAAGTCACTAATATAGAATGGTATGGTAAAGTCACTAATATAGAATGGTATGATAAAGTCACTAATATAGAACTGTGGGAAAGAATCAGATAGATGTCAGTGGGACTAGACGTAAAGAGAAGGCGCTGGCATTGGTTATGACACATTACTGAAACCATCTGACAGTATCACAAGACAGACACTCTTAACTTAACGTCTTTATACTGGCTTAGAAGACTCCACAGAGTCTAAATGCAACCAGTTTCTTTTACTTTCACTTGATCTAAAAAACTACCTATTTGCGTCTGATATATTCTTGAATTCCTTAATTGATACTGGCTCTACTATTTCCGGTGGCAACGCATTCCCCCAAAAAATATTTCCAGGAATCTAATCTAGACCTTTCTTTAATTAATGTGTAGATGTGCACTGTTCTTCTTGTAGGAGGGTGTATTTGTGTGAAAACTTGTTATAGGCTAATTTATGAGATTATAACATATCTTCTGAAATTCTCAAAGCAAAAGAAGTAGAGCAAACCTAGACACTCTATGCGTCAAGAATACCAACAACAACAACAACAACAACAAAAACGCTGGAAAGGAGGGGGAATTGATGACGCATTTAACAGAAAGACTTGGCTAGTATTTGTTGAGGACCTATGCTTCTCGAGGAGTTGGATGGTTTTGATTGAACTTTTTAAATGTTGCATTTGCTTTATTTCTCTATTCCCCAAGACGGTTTGCATTGCACTCTTTTTTTAAAATTCTGCGCCTGTTGATACAGTGCATCCGACTTCGGCATGCATTTTATGTAAGGGTCTGCTTCCACCTGCATTTTCTAAGGGTTTGCTTCCCTGGGGTAACATCCGGTGCTGTTATGGGCAGTGAACCTAGCACCTTCAGATTTGTGAGCCGTGTCGCTAAACGACTAGTCCACGCCGTAGCCTAATTGATTTTGATTAATCCAACCAAAAACAAAAATCAAATAAATACACATCACAAAAGCAACTCTGGGCACCTTAAGCTGTGCAACAAAACACAAACAAAACAAATGCACTGTTGGCAAGTAATAACGCATATATTATAACACAGAATAAAACAAACAAACCGACAACCGTTATCAAGCAGGTAGTCAGATATTTGAAACACAAAACGCTGATTAACAAAATGATAGACCTACCACTGGTGACAAAGGAGTAATGCAAATATTTTGAAAATAAAACAGAAAACACACCCGCGATTTGGAACCAGTTGGCAAATATGTTTCAAGTATAAATCGATACACACCTGGTGCCCATTAGGTATGCAGAAATCTCGAGCGTAAAACAACAATATGCCATTGGTTTTCAGTACTAATCTTAATGCCTTTACAGCTGACACAGCGTCTTTAGCAACAGTGTATGCAGATTTATGTGACAGTCAAAGCAGTAATTTAATGCTGTTATTTAGGTACTTTTGTGATGTATTCCCGTTTCTATTTCAGACGTAAGAACACACTCATTCTCAGAACACAGCTGACGGTCAGAGTCCATGCTATTATTGGTGAGTACTACTTTCTGTGACCTCACAGTAGCTTTCCCTGTTAATTTTGGACGTTTGTGCTTCTTTCATTTAATAAAGTTTTCAAAGGAAAACAATGAGTGAAATTGAATGTAAAATGTAAATACTCTTGATATTGGCCAGTCATACGCTGGCACACGTGATTAGCTGTCTGTGTTGCGACAAGGTTTCTCCAATATTGTTCTTGTGGATGTTTCAAAAACATGATGGCTGCCCTGAAGAATCCAAACCATTGTTCTTGTGGATGTTTCAAAAACATGATGGCTGCCCTGAAGAATCCAAACCATTGTTCTTGTGGATGTTTCAAAAACATGATGGCTGCCCTGAAGAATCCAAACTATTGTTCCTGCGACTTACATCCGTCTGCCAACCCTGTTTACACACACACTGTTATCACCAATCTGCCACCATGGTGCTATTTCATTGATTGTGTCCACTTGATGATGTTTACAGGCGAATCAAAACCATTTCAGATCCCAGTGGAGCACTGGTATCATCAACTATATGACACGTTACCCCCTGTCTTGAGCAATCCGCTCCACCCCTCTCTGCGTCTTCAAAGTTATTTTTATAAGCTTTTATTCAACTTGACGTGACAGTTGTCCGTGTTTGTGTACTTCTGTTTCTCATATTTTAACTAACTTCCTCATAACCAATAGAGCTGAAATTTAATACAAAGCCTCTATTAGTGCGACATGCTATGCTATCAAATGTTGACGGATCCCGGATATGTCATTCAAGAATGTGTCTTTATAGTTCCTTTGTTCAGTCACAACCACAAATGTCCAAAACAAGTTATCAAGTTTCCATTGAATCCCGATGGAATTTCTGGCCATTTGCAGTCCGAGGATGCCACTGAATTTTTCCCCGCAGCATGAAACTTGATTATCAAAGCGCCTGCAGGAACGTAGTGCTCGTAGAGAGCAAGAGATGTGTCATTTCGAAGTATACTTTGGTGACAAAATAATCAGTTTATTTCACGATGACGGATCTCATCTTCGGGGGAAGTTCTTAAAATGGTGGCATTTAAAATTAGAGACATCGAGAGGGGGAGGGGGGGGGGGGGGTTCTATTCACCACTGGTAACAGTTTAGTATTAGTATGCTCTTGTGATAATGTCATCGGGACTGAACCGTTGCTCCCCTCTTCATAGCTATTGCTCCCCTCTTAATAGCTTTTGCTTCCCTCTTCATAGCTTTTGCTCCCCTCTTCATAGCTTTTGCTCCCCTCTTCATATCTTTTCCTCTCCTCTTCATAGCTTTTGCTCCCCTCTTCATAGCTTTTGCTCCCCTATTCTTAGCTGTTGCTCCCCTCTTCATAGCTTTTGCTCCCCTCTTCATATCTTTTGCTCTCCTCTTCATAGCTTTGGCTGAGGAATTTGCTCATATAGATCATGTGAGGTGTACTTATTGAAATGAAATCAAATGAATTCTGGTGTTAAATTCTTCTTATCCATGTCTTCTTTATCATTACTTGACTTTATCTTACCATTGATGCCGTGAAGCATAGTGGGGAGTTGCAGGTGTTGGTTCTTGTGCCAGGTATGTTGATGTAATTGTTGTAAGCCCATGCTGGTATATGATGTCTTAGATGTTGTCTATCCATTTGCTTCATAGTCTTCCCCTTGCTTTGAACCCTGCATAGCATTATATACTGTTCATTTGTATGTTATTGTTGTCAGTTTGAAACTAGCATCATTCTGGGTCCTACTACCTCTCATTCACAAGTGCCTCTCACGCATCTTTTGATAACATCAGAATCACACCTTCACTATGGTCTACATCTTTTTCATAGTGCCTCGCGGACAGCAGCATTTGTCTCTGTGGCATTTCATCCTCTCATCGAGATGTAGAAGAATAATAACCTCATACCCTGGCTGTCACCTCCGATCCTCCGATTGAAAAAAAAAAGAAGCAACCTTACCCTCACAGAGGTTTGAGCCCATGTCTCGTGACAAGGTCTCTTGTATTCTAGCTGCTTGACTTTGCGATCCTCTTCATATACACCATCAGAGATAGAGAGAGAGAGAGAAAGCAGTGCAGAATGCATTCATCAAAGACGATTTGTGAATATTTTCCATTGATTAATTCACGTTACAGTTTATATATAGTGAACAGAATACCGGAAATGACCTATAAGACAACTTGTGGTCTGTTATATAAATGTCAAATAACGCCGTGGCATCATTTGTATGATTAAGCAGCATGGATACCATTATATGCTATATTATACGGTCGGCTAGAGATCTTATCTCTCTAAGCAGGAACGCGGTTTCGCTTCCCATTGGTTGCTAGCTCTTCCTCTTAGCAGTCATATAAGATACATGGTTAATGGCTGACAAAAAAAAGGAAGTAGCATGTCCTTTGCAGAAGGTCGCTTCTTACAACCGTCAACCTATTTGGATCTTATAAGTTTCTTGGCAAGTGTGCAGTACGGTAGGTTGCCATTACTTTCCGAATGTGGAGGAGCGAACAAAACTCATGTCTGCCAAACTGGACACGAGCGTGATTTGAACCGAGAGCGTTGGGATTGTGAAACGGTCGCTTCACCGCTAGGCCACACAGCCTCCTCAATGGCTGACAACGCGAATGAAATACTGATAGACTCCATTACTTCCAACTTTCCTATCATCAAACATAGCAAGGCCTTAAAGTCTTAACAAGAAGATAAACAAGGAACACGGTTAGTTTCAAATTAATAAGATATATGGTAGGAAGGGAAAATGAGGACACTTCGAGGCAATGATTTGTAAACAGAGTGCCGCATATACCGACGTCAAGGGCGCTCCGTCGGCAAGGACACTCGAACGTCAAGGATGGTCATGGATGCTATGAAATCAATGACAGTCCGAGGTCAAGGATTGACCGACGTCAAGGACGGAAGGACGTCAAGCACACTCAGGCGTCAATGATGCTCCGACGTCGGTGACAGCACGAGGTCAAGGACGCTCAGGCGTCAAGGATGCTCCGACGTCAATGACGGATCGATGTCAAGGACGGACGACATCAAGCACACTCCGATGTCAAGGACGCTGCGGTATCAATTTTAAAAGGCAAGATTTTGAGAAAAAGGAATGAACATAAAAATAAGGTCTCAGCACTGTGACTACCGGAGCAAGATGTTTTGTGGGTGGATCAGCTGCATGCAAATCGTCATTCCCTGTCACCTATTGTCTTCTTGTTAGGCCGAGTTCTCCTAGGCTCTAGACCTGCGACCAAAAGTTTCAGACAATTGGATCGTCGCGTCCTGGGCCACCGTGCTTTCACAAATTGGCTTAGGTTGTCATGGTGCGACGAAATCAGGTTCTCTTTACCCAGATCTATTCAGCACGGTGCCGGTTCCTTCCTAACCACAGAGGGTCAATGCGTATTGTCCAATAGGAGACACATTTGTACAGATGGATTACTGGTAAGGTTTTAAGAATATAATCCTCAAAATAGTACTTTATCTACTAAGCTATACTGTAGCATGTTGTTAGTTCATGGGAGAGGTCGTCATAGCTGACTTGTACTGGAAAATGGTTAATAGAACCGAACGCATTGCAACATTGGGTGACGCCCATGTGTGCTCAGTCTCTATCATTGCTGAAAGTACCGACGACAAGGTACGGAACTCAGTAGCTCACATTTCCCATGACTTCATCAGGTGCTCATTTACAGCTGGGTCGACTGGAGGAAGCGGTTATAACATGAAAAAAACCCACGACTTGCACGGTCTGTCAAACGGAACACGACGTGATTCGAACCTGCTATGTTGGGAATGTTAGTTCACCTCACAACCCTGGACCACCGAATCTCACAAACACGCATCACAGACCTATGTCATCATCTGACATATCCTTTCCAGAATGTAGTCTCTGCTACTGCAGCTCTCTGTGCATCTCGGTTTAGGACGAGTCGGCCAGTGTCAAACAAAGACATCTCCAGCATGTCCGTAATATCTATCTTAGTCTCCTATCCTCATTCCCGGAACCATTACTGCTCTCTCCAGACCCGTTGTCTCTTCATTTGGCCGAAATATGAAAGCTTTTCTCTTGCGATATTATCAATGCAAAAATTGGTTGGCGGGTTCAGAAGCAGAACTCCAGGAATGGGTCAGATGACTCCATGAAACAGCTCTTGACTATGGTATGGAGATAAACGCTGGAAAGACCAAATTAATGACCAACAACGCCAAGGGGTTCACCAGCAGGATAAAAGCTAACGGTCAGGAACTCAAAGTGGTTGACCGTTTTAAATATCTAGTGTCGATTGTCAGTGATGAAGGATCAAAATGTGAGGTGTTGGCCTGAATAGCACAGACAATAGCGGCGCTTGGACGGCTTAACAAAATCTGGCAAGGTAAACAGTTAGCACTATGCACGAAAATCGGATTAATGCGTACACTGGTCCTGTCAATATGCCTCTATGCTTGTGAGACATGGACATTTACAGCTGACCTTCATCGAAGGATACAGGCCTTGAAGATGAGATGTTTCCGAAGACTTTTAAACGTCATGTACAAAGATCGAGCTACAAATGAGGAAATACGAGATAGAATTACAACATCAATAGGGTCTTTTGAGGACTTCTTGGCAACTGTCAAAAAAAAAGGAAACTCGCTTGGTACGGTCACATATTGAGATCAAGGGGACGGCGTGGCCTAGTGGTTAAGTGGCACGGCTCACAACCCGAAGGTTCGATCCCCATCACAGCACCGGCCGTTACCCCGGGGAAGCAAACCCTTAGAAAATGCAGGAGGAAGCAGACCCTTACATAAAAATCCGTGTTGAAGTCGGATGTACTGGGCCGATAGGCGCAAAATAAAAACCACAGTGCAACGCACACCGCCTTGGGGATTAGAGAAATAAGGCGAACGGAAAGAAGATCGAGATCAAATGGTCTTGCATATACAATCCTCCACGGAAAGGTGCATGGCAGACGACGAAGTGGCCGTCCCTAAAAGAGATGGCAGGACAACATAAAAGAATGGACCAATCTCCGATCAGAAGAGTCACAGGCAGCGACATTTGATAGAGAAGGGTGGCGTGGCGTTGTGATGATGTCTTCATGTGTGCCTCAACGACCTCACCGACTACGGTATGACCTAACCCGATCTGATTGTCTATGAGTCAATTTTTTGTATAGTTCAGCCATTACAAAATTTGTCTTTTTTCTGTCTTTGGTATTTTCACCATCCTTCTGTAACAATTCATTTCTTCTTCTTCTTCTTCTTTTTCTTTTTCGTTCGTTCTCAATCTCCCGCTACCAAACCATGAAAGGGCTTAAGTAGCAGAATGTAGTCTAGAGAACAGAATGTGTTGTGTCATAGGTTACAGCTTGGCTGCGATATTTGCACCTTTCGGTCCAACACATCCGACTTCAGCAAGCATTTTTTGAGTACCGGGTTAGCATTCCCTCTTCGATCCCTTCTCCTTAGCCAGTCTGTCCTGCTGCAGCCTGTTATCCAGGATCACCGCGTGGAGGTGTAGAAGGGTCTTGGCAGCTTTGGTTCGCTGGCCCTGACGCTAGCAGTCAGCTATGAGTAGCTGACCACTGCAGCTAATGCGCTGCTCAGCTTCTTGATCCCCGATTCATTTCAAAAGCTGTCACCTCGAAATGGAGACGTGTACTTGACATTGCATGTAGTGACAGAGTGACAAACAACGAGGTTTTGGGCCGTGCGAAGATTACCAGTTTAGTTACGATCCTCCGACAGCCCTGTTTAAGGTAACTTGGTCACGTGTACAGAATGGAGGACGGGCGAATTATACAATTGTACGGAGAGTTGGCTTCAAATAACCGTAGCAAAGGTAGACCCTTCCTCCGCTACAAAGACGTTTGCAAGTGTGACCAAAAAGCGATATACATGAAAACTTCAAACTGCGAGTGAATTGCCAAAAACAGTCTTTGCGAAGCAGGATTTGGGTGCTGGCCTGCAGAACGGGCAAGAAGCTTCTTCTTTTTCTTCTTCTTCTTCTTCTTCTTATTATTATTATTATTCTACATCGATCAACTGATGCTATGCTTCTAATCCAGTAAGATTCACGAACGAGACTGCGTTTCATTTCTTTGCAGATTCCCCACAGCTTTCCGAGCATGGTCGCTTTCCCGGGCTGGACTGCCTCTCTTTGGTCTGCATAGGTAGGGCTAGTCCTGCAGGACATGTTCTGATGCTCGCTTGGGTTCTCCTCAATCTTACGTGGGGCGGTGTCCATAAAACCCATTCTGTGGAAGTGGGCCTTGAGTCTGCAATATCCCCTTCTGAGTCTGAAGATCTGTGTCTGCCCATTCCTGCCATGTTTGTCTATGCTGTCATTTTCTGGCTTGTATTCTTTGTGCTGGTCTCTCTCCATTCCGTCCTCATGGGTCTTCTGATGTCAGCGGAAGACCAATCTACGGCTTCAGACTCCAAACGTGTGCGACGAAAGCAAGGACAACATCTGACAAAGACCCCTCTCTAGCGTTGTAGTCAATTATCTCTCGTGACTGACAGGATGCCAATGGACTTCCAAATTTATAAAAAGGCCTGAATCAAACACGTTGTTTATTCCATAGTCGCAATAGATGAACGCCAAACGCTTGGCTCCCGGGCCTTTCTCTGCTAGGTTCATCTGGTTGAATCACTTACCTCTCTCTTGTGACGAGAAGAACCGTCACCTGTAGGTCGGTGCTTTGAATCTGGGAAGCTGGTTATATTTCTTTGCTTTTGTTTCTGTTCGTTAAATATGTCTCGAGTGCAGTAAAATCGCTTATTGCTGTGATCATTGTCACTAATAAACATTTTTCTTTACAACTCACTGTCTCGAAGCTTCCCCATTTTGTATTTTGTCTTGTCGACGATAGCGCCTCGCTTAATGAAAGAGACGAGTTATAGGAATTGGTGCAGATGATATCCTACCTTTATAGCTGAATGATTCACGTCCTTGGTTTAAACAAACGCCCACTATATTCCCGCTCTAATCCAGGTCAATCTATATATAGACATGATTGATTCTGTTTACCGTCTAGAAGATTGCATCGGGAGACACTTGGAACAAGCATAATAAATCACTTATGACTGAACGCTTGAACCGATTCAATATTAATTCGGTCGTGATATGTAAAACACATTCATACAAGCATGACATCCAAAAATGGTTTCCTAGAGAGTTCTGTTTAGAGCAGAGACGAGACGGCTACCTCTGCCATAACGTGAACATGCATTAGAGACTAACTTAACTTAACGTCTTTATACTGGTTTAGAAGACCCTGCAGAGTCTGTATACAACCAGTTACATTTACATCACCTTGCTCTAAAATCTATGCGCATCCAGTTTATTCTTAAATGCATTAACTGTCCCTGCCTCCACCACTAGGAACAGAACGCATAATGCATTGGAGACGAGGAACAGCACATATAGAGCACCAGACACTGGATGTTCTCTGTACCGTACATAAACTAGAACTTCTGTGTGATCGCATTCACATAAAGGCTCGAAACCGCTATGCCAAGGGGATCCATTTAATGTGTGTTTTCATGTGGTTCTTCATGTGAATAAAAGTATAGTATACCCCATTTCTGGTGTCAATCAATCCAAGTCCGTCGCTTCTCTAGGCGTGTAGGCGCCCACTGTCATCTCGACACATACACGGTCTTGCTTTTTCTGCCTCTCGTCGAGTGAAATTATTTCATTATAGTTC
Source organism: Ariolimax columbianus (assembly GCA_036924085.1). Lineage (NCBI taxonomy): Eukaryota > Metazoa > Mollusca > Gastropoda > Stylommatophora > Arionidae > Ariolimax > Ariolimax columbianus. Next base: position 28,800,821 of record JAVGWX010000016.1, on the reverse strand, counting down.
CTTCTCACATTCTCTTTTTTCCATGAATTGTTGACCAATCTCAATGTCGTCTTCCCTGAGGATTCCACGTGAGAGTCTATGTTAGTCGGCGCCTTCCACAGCGGATGTCCTATACAGCAATATTTTCTGCATTAAACTTGTTGTCATGGTGACTGTTGTTGTCTCCTTTCCTATAGGTCTTCATTCCTCACCATGTACTACCACTTTGTGCCCATTATCCTTCTTAGACATCTGTTAACGAAAGACTCGAGTCTTTGTTATATGGCCTTAGTGGTTTTCTCTGTTTCGACTCAATACAGCAACACTGACTTGATACCGACGTTGATTATGCTTAATTTTGTGTGAATCCTGATCTCTCTGGATCTCCATATGTTGTTTAGTGTCGGGAATTCCCATCTTGCCTCTCCAATTCTGATCCTTGCATTTGCATCTCTTGGCGTGTCTATTGTGCTGCTCAAATTGGTAAAGGTATCCACTTCTTCCAACGACTCTCCCTACAGCATGATTGGGTCTTTGTTGATGTGGTTGAGTTTAAAGAGCTTGGTTTTCTTCTTATTGATATTCAGTCTCAATTTGGCTGATTGTTCTTTCACCCTATCAAGTTTCTCTTGCATTTGGCTATGACTGCCACAAGTACCAGATTATCTGAGTAGTCCATGTCCTCCAATTCTGAAAAATACTGGCCACTGAATACCAGTTCTTTTCCCCTCCATTTACGTCTTCATTATCCAATCTCTAGCAAACAAGAACAGGAAAGGTGAAAGCAGGAATCCATGTCTCACTCCTGTTTGCACCCCGACGCTGTCAGCCAGTGCACCTTCATGTACCACTGAACTAACTGTATCTTCGTACATATTATGAATTGGATTATAAACTTCTCTGGTATCCCATAGTGTCTGAGCAGTTGCCATAGAGTACTTCTATCCACACTGTCAAACACGTTTTCATAGTCCATACAAATCTGCATGTGTGGATGATTTTGATTCAGTGGTTCATTTCTGGTATACTTTTTCTTCTTCGTTCTCAATCTCCCGCTACGAAGCCGTTAAAAGGGCTTTGCAATTAACACAATGTAGTCCAGAGAACGGAATGCGTTGTGTCGTAGTTTACAGCTTCACTGCGATCTTTGTACCTTTCGGTCCAACACATCCGACTTGAACAGACATTTTATGGTACCGAATAAGCTTCCCTCTTCGAACCCTTCTCCTTAGCGACTTTGCTATGTTGCAGCCTATCCATGATCACCGCGTGGAGGTGTAGAAGGGTCTTGGCAGCTCTGGTTCGCTGGCCCTGACCGCTGCAGCTCATGCGAATCTCAGCGTCTTGATCCATCTCTGGTATAAGACTCTACAACTCATGGCATTGCACAACACACACTTGACGCATACCAGCTGCCAGTTTAGTGTTGCTGTTGGTGTTGGTTAAGCCACTCGTATTTTAGTTAATTTGCCTCTTGACGTTTCTTCGGTGGAGGCTCACAAAGGCTCTCCGTACATCCCAATCGTACTTCAGAAGGTGGTCCTGGATTCCTCTTATCTGTAGTGTAGTGAGCTACTCCACAGTAAATTCATCGCTATGGGGATTGCAGTGTCGATCCCCATTTCGTTGGTCAGGCTGCTTTGACACAGCCTGTTTCCAGGGAGAACGATCACGGACATAAGGTCGGGTTTTGATCAGTATATTTCGCCTGACCATGATTGCTCTTAACTCCCTGTTGAGTGTTGTAGACTTCTAGGTTTGCATGACGCTTTAAGGTCAGAACAACTAATAAATGTCGGGTCAGCGATTATGTTTGTTAGTGGCAAGGACCCACCTGAGGAGGGGATGTAGAAACCGATGCAGTAGAAGAGCAGACATTAAGGTTAAACAACTTTACTATATTACTTTATCCTTTACTTACTTTACTGTATCCTTCCACTGATGACGTCAAGCGTAAGAGAAATCTGGACGAACAGGTGGGCGACAGGAACAACGGGTCGCCGTGTATTTCGCGAAATGTCACAGCCAAAAAGTAGGGATGACATAAATAAACTACGCAGAAGAGATCAAATTTTCATCTTTCTATTCTGAATAGGAAACACCAGTCAATAGCCTTTTCAACCGTATCAATCCCCAGTACCTACCCCTGTGCAGCCATTGCTCTCACACTGATGAAACAGTTAGACGCCTACTCATTGTGTGCAGGACGCTTGCGGACATCAGGAAAAGATTCTAACAAGCAGTGCTGACAATTGCTAACACACCATACGGAGAAATAAAAAACTGCAGACGACCTGTATCTATACACGAATGGCATTGGGCTACCAAGAGCAGGCTTACTCAGTAGCTATGGGATAATAACAACAACGTACCGTGTGAGGAGCTGCATGTCTCCCTCTTGGGCCACATGTGTTGCTATGGAGGTTGTGACCCCATGCTGACATAAGATGCCTTCTATGCTGTCTATTCATTTGCCTTGCGGTCTTTCCTTGTCTCGTAATCCGATCTTCTGGTGTTGTATGTTATTAATGGAAGCCGTTCTGGTTTCATTCTCATAAGATGATCAAACCACTTCACTTTTTGTCTATGCATATATTCTTGGTAGGGTTTTGTTTCCGCAAAATGTATGATGTCGGTATTTTTCATTCTGTCTGGTCTGGTAACGTTGATGACTTTTTCTCAGGCTTCTTATTTCACAGGCTACAATGTTCTTTTCCTGTGTCTTTGGCATAACGGTTATAATAAGCTAGTGTTTATCAGCTACCTTTTTGTTTCTATACTGATGTTCCGATGTTTGAGTAGTGGGGGCCATCTGGTTTCGATTGTGCAGTGCAGTGTCTTCATCCAAAAGGCAACTTCAATACCCCATCTCTAAACAAAGATGTTGTCCTCTAATCATGGCTGATGTGCTCTAAACACTCCTGATGTCCTCTAAGCACGAGATGTCTTCTAAACACCACTGATGTCCTCTAAGCACGAGATGTCTTCTAAACACCACTGATGTCCTCTAAGCACGAGATGTCTTCTAAACACCACTGATGTCCTCTAAGCACGAGATGTCTTCTAAACACGACTGATGTCCTCTTAACACGGCTGATGTCCTCTAAACATGGCTGATGTGCTCTAAACACTCCTGATGTCCTCTAAACATGAGATGTCTTCTAAACACCACTGATGTCCTCTAAGCACGAGATGTCTTCTAAACACCACTGATGTCCTCTAAGCACGAGATGTCTTCTAAACACGACTGATGTCCTCTTAACACGGCTGATGTCCTCTAAACATGGCTGATGTGCTCTAAACACTCCTGATGTCCTCTAAACACGAGATGTCTTCTAAACACAGCTGATGTCCTCTTAACACGGCTGATGTCCTCTAAACATGGCTGATGTGCTCTAAACACGGCTGATGTGTTCTAAACACGGCTGATGTCCTCTAAACACGAGATGTCTTCTAAACACGGCTGATGTCCTCTTAGCACGGCTGATGTGTTCTAAACACGGCTGATGTCCTCTTAGCACGGCTGTTGTCCTCTAAACATGCCTAGTTGGGTGTGATTTCTCTATTCAATCGTCAGTAAAAATGCTTTCCTTAGTCCCTGTAACTTGAGCACCTGTTTGATCATGTTGTCGTTGACATGTCATGTTAGAAGGTCTGGCGATCTGCTGATTTTTATAATTTCTATGATGTACTAATCTTCATGTTGCGTCTCGTGCAATTGTATTAAGCATATTTGTGAACAACTAACGTGTGAATATGTATAGGATTGTGATGCTCTCATATATATAGAAAGATCTCAGCAGTGCGTAGGAAACCCAGGTGAGGATTATCTGCTAGAGTGAGAGACAGGGTCGTTACTAGAGAAGAGCGATGCATAATTGACAACATTTTCCAGTATGAGAATTTAGATCAAGGTTGTAACCGAGTCTTAGGTCGCTATATGTGACATCTTTAATGAGTGCCATAATCGTCTCTAACTTTGGAAGGTGCAGGAGGGTTGACTGTGGCATTCGTGGATAGCTGATACAGATGCATCGAACCTTCGGGAACTTGTGTAGATCTACTGTCTTGTCCGTGCTGGGGTTTATGGTAATGAAAGAACAGACGTTTTGGATTCAGAGCCACCCACAGTTGGGACAACAGCCGTGTTTAGAGGACATCAGTAGTGTTAAGAGGGCATCAGCCGTGATTAGAGGACGACATGAGTGTTAAGAGGACATCAGCTAGGTTTAGGGACATCAGCCGAGTTTAGAGGACACCATCCATGATTAGAGGACATGTGTTTAGAGGACACTATCCATGTTTAAAGGACACTATCCATGTTTAGAGGACACTATCCATGTTTAGAGGCCATAAGTGTTTAGATGACAATATCCGTGTTTAGAGGACATCAGTGTTTAGAGGACACTATCCATGTTTAGAGGACATCAGTGTTTAGAGGACACTATCCATGTTTAGAGGACACTATCCAAGTTTAGAGGACATCATAAGTATTAAGAGGACATCAGCCGTGTTTAGAGATGATCAGCCTTTTGTAGATTACATCAGGAGTGCTTAGAGGACATGGAGAGTGTTTAGAGGACATTAGCCATGTTTAGATGACATCAGCCGTGTTTAGAGGACATCGGACATCAGCCGTGTTTAGAAGACATCAGCTTTGTTAAGAGGTGGGTTATTGCGGTTAATCAACGACACTGCAATCCACAAACCAGCAATGCACAGATTGCAACGTTTTGAAATAATACGCTTGTCCAGAAAAGAGTGTCGCATGAGAAGATGGAGCAGGTATGTGTACACCCAGCGTGATACATAAACCATCAGTATCTACACTCTTCGCCATTTACCGAGATGCACTGCATACCTATAGGTCTGCTGGAAGTGCAATGACGTTGATTGTTAGCAGAACCGAATAGGACAGAACATGACCTAAATCATGAGCGCAATTATCAATCTGCTCTAGGAAAACACTTGCTGGCTGGGCTGCCTGCCAGTTCACATTATTTTCTGTTGTTCGTTGTACGTGTTTTAGTATGGCAATAACAAATATAAAACGCAAGTAGCAAGTCCTTTGCAGAACGTCGTTTCTTACAACTGCCAACCTATTTGACTGCTATACGTTCCTTGGCAAGTGTGCAGCATAGTAGGGTGCCATTACTTTCCGTACGTTTTTTTTTCTCCATCACCTGAGATGAAGACCACTCTCTTTGTTCAGCTGTGTGGACAGTCTTTTCTCTTGCTAGGGGTCTCTGTGGCGAAGTGGTCAAGCCGTTTGCCTCGTGTTCAGACGGTCGGGGTTCGATTTCGATTTTTTTCCGGAGATCCCTGGGTTCATCGCAGGAGCTACGGATTTCGTGCTTTGTGCGTTAAAGTTTGTTTGACCCCACTCTCTGGTCCTGAGCTACATTTGGCCAATGACAAGATTTTATCGAGGCGACTGGAGATAACACAGGATGTAGATTTTTCCGCAGGGTTTGCTTCCGAAGCCTTTCCCTTAAACATGTATCCCGCAAGGCATTGCGTCTATTGTGTGTTGTTTTTCCCCATAACCTCAATAGATCGTAGGGACATCACTCAGCGTGTGAGTGATGTGTTGGGGATCACTCCTGGGTCCGTTTCTAACCCATTATAGTCGTGTCTAAATTTCAGTCATACCGAAACTGACGTTGTCTGCAGTTAGGGTGAAGGGCACCAATCTCGTGAAGTTCAGCCGTGTGAACTAGACCGTGAAAATATGACACATGTTTAAGCGTAGTGTTAATTCAAATAGCCGATGTCCATTCCAGGATAATCGGACTGAAGAAAACACACACAAAAACAACAAATAAAGAATTAACCAGTCCAATTAAAAAACGGCACGTTTCAGTGAACACAAGTGTAAGTCGTCGACTAGTTTGACAGGCAAATCCATGGCCAGGAGGCATCTATAATGAACTAAAACACCAGAGCGTTGTAGACGCGTAGCCGGTAAGGCGCCATCTTTGCCGCGCTTTTTTCCGTACGTGGAGGAGCGGGGGAATAAATCATGTCTGCCAAACTGGATACGAGGGGGATTCGAAATGGGTGTGTTGAGATTGTGAAACGGATGCTGCACCCCTAGGCCACGCATCATCCATTCGAATATACTAGGTTTAGTAGAGCTTTAGACGCAATACCCTTCAAATCATTAATCCTGATATGCCAACCTAGCTATGTAGGGAAGTTGTTTCCCAAACATGTTACACATGCGGGCCGGTATAAAGTGGGAAACATTTTTCGCGGACCGATCAAAATAGGAACAATTTGAAGAAAGTTACAATATGTTGCTGTTTGACTTTTTTTTTTTAACTCCCTCTTTGTAGGGATTCAAATTTTACAAGCCAAAAATACACACAAAACAACTTGCATTTCAAAATTTAACAACACGACATTAGCAAATAAATTAAACTGTAAATCTTGTCTATCAACTTTCGAAACACCTAATTTAAGTACCCCGATATTTGAAGGCAACTCCCTCTGCAAAAACCTCACTTTCTTTGAATACAACCACGCCAAGTATAGATGAGCTCTTGTGTTCGAAAAGAACAGATACTTGTGTAGCTGACGTCATGACATGAAACATAAGCCAATCAGAGCTTAGATCACATCAAGCCTATCTACGTAGTGTAAAGCCGCACTAACTATTTCGCAGACCGCCAGGAAATTTCTGCGGACCGGCGTTTGGAAAGAACATTGTATTAGGAGGTTCATTTGTAATCGGTGCAGGCCCTGGCTATGGTAAGGGAAAGAAAGGCCGCGAGGAAGAGAACTGGCTACCCCACCTAACACAAGCTGGGACTCGGTTCAATGAAGTCTATAACACTTAATCTTTGACGGCAATTTCTGCTACGGAACTTTATATATGATATGTATCCCAATTAATTAAACTCCAGGGGGATAAGAGACTAACCCCTGATTAGGCACAACATACTGATTAAGACTGTTAGTCAGGGTCAAGTGAAACATACTGACCAAGACCCTGGTTGTCATGACAGTCTGACTAACGGGGTGGGGATCAATGTAAACCCCCTAGTAGTGAGCGTCATGCAGATGAAGCCAAGCATAGCACAACAGCTTGGAGGACCCTGATCCGCCTTCATCAGCACGCTCGGGATGTGAGAAAAGCTACTGCAACTTCCGACTTAACGCCCTTTCTAGGGTGCGCGAAAGAGTAAACATACTCATTTTGAAAATTAAACAACAAGAACATAATGAAACTCCAGAGGCACAGACAACACATATTGGGGTTAAGGGCGCTAACCCATAAACCTTCTTGGCTATGGGGCTGATGATGATGGTGATGAACTATGTCAATGAAACTCTACAGAGGTACAGATAAAAACATGTCAATCGCCACGCAGGTGACACACCAAGGAAGATTACACCTCCCAAGCTCTTCTCACGATATTTTCTTCTTCCTCATCGTTCATTCTCAAACTCCCTCAACCAAGACCTGAAAAGGGCGTTACAAGTAGCAGGATGTAGTTCGGAAAACGGAATGCTTTGTGTTGTAGTTTACAGATTGACTGCGAAATTTGCTACTTTTGGTCCGACATTTTCGACTTCAGCAGGCACTTTTGGGCATTGGGTTAGCTTTCTCTCTTTGATCCCTTCTCCTTAGCCAGTCTGCTCTGTTGCAGCCTGCTATCCGGGATCACCACGTGGAGGTGGAGAAGGGTGTTAGGAGCTCGATGTCGCTGGTCCAGACGCTAGCAGGCATCCTTGGGTCGCTACCGCTACAGCTCATACACTGCTAAAATCTTGATTCCCAAATGACAAATGGGATGTTATTTGGTGACCAAATTGAGGTGATACGTCGCTGGTTTTGGATAGGCTTCTATACTAGTATACTAGTAACATAGATACAGCCCAAATATATACCCAACGACTAAGTGACTGATAATTGGAGTAAAGCTAATTGATTATCACATAGCAGACACTGCTGTCGAGTAGGAAGTGTTAAAGACTTCATTGTACTAGCCCCCTGATTGTAGTGAGTCGGCGTGGCGAGTTCCATTCCTCGCAGCCTTTCCGTTCCTATGATAAAGCCAGGTAACTATTTAGAACTGGGTTGACTGCAGCGTATTGATTATGTAGATAAATCATGTGCGTGAAGGGGGCGAGGGGATAGCTACCACCCATCATGGTGAATGAGCTGTGAACAGCAAGCGACTCGTGGCTGGCTGCTTGCATCAGTGGTCAGCGAACCACAGCTAGTCAGGACCCTATTCCACATCCATGTGGCGGCCCTGCAAACAGGCTGCACTAGTGTAGTCTGGCTAAGAAAAATAGGGGCCGCAGTGGAAAGGCAAACCCGGTACCCAAAAAGTCAGATGAACCCGGATATGTTCGGCCAAAATGTACAGACATCACATCTTCGCTGTAAACTATGTCACAGCGTCATTTTCAAAACCAATTGCGAAGAAGAATCCCGTGCATTTCTTGTACACACCATCATCATCTGGTTGATCAGTCCTAAGACTGGTTGTAAGGTTGTCTGAGTATGTCTCTCAATTTGACCCTATCCTCTGCAGTTCTCTTCATTTCAGCTTGTCCGTACTTGCATGTCTGAGATGTAAAAGTGAGTCTTGATCGCCCCGATCCTCTCTTTCCTTGAATATTTTCCCCTACTATCTTCTGTAGAAGACTTATGTATCTTTTTGTAACCCAGCCAACTCAAACGACGTTTTTGTATCATGTATCATACGAAGAGTCAAAAAAGCTTATTAGAGCTAGATACATGACCAAATAGGAAACAGAACATACTGGCTACACAAAAAACGATGCCCATTACCAGTTGAACAGAAGAGAGCAGGTCGTTGTCTTCAGACTTCGCACTGGCCACAATAGACTGAGGTACCACCTATTCAATAAATTGAAGATATGTGGCACTGACGAATGCATGTGCGGTACTGGGAAAATGACCGCAGAACATCTGCTGCAAAACTGTCCGACATACGAGGATCAGAGAAAGCAGATGTGGCCATCACCAGTGGTAACACTATACAAGCTCTATGGCAGTGTCGACAACCTCAGCATGACCGCTGCTTTTTTCGAAAAAATAAAGGTTGACGTCTGACAGCGTACGAAGAAGAAGAAGAAGATCTCAGCATTTTTATGAGGCTGATCCTTGTCTAACAAAACAAATATATACCAATTTACAGCTATGCAGACTAGAGCGTTTCCCTGTCGGGTAGCGAACCTGGTTACATCGGCAGTGAGAAGCAAGCACTCTAAGCCGTTCTGTATAACCACATACAACATGTCGAAATCACTTCATCTGCTATATGGCAGAACATTACGTGGGACTTCCATTACGTTCTACAAGAGTTGGCAGGTCAGTGACACAGAACGTGACTTCCCGTTTAAAGCGGAGACAATAATATCGGATAATGGGCAGGAAACCGCTCAATTTTCATTCCACAATCATCGCACAGATGCGATGTTCACAGTAGGTTCCTGCTGTTAGTGGTATGATAAGGCCCCGGATGTTCCCAGTTTATTCCAGGATTCTGTATACACGTATTATGGATATTTGTCTCTGGCCATATTAGGACCTATTATAGATTTGCGAGCACATAGTTACTGAGGATTAGAAAATTAAAATGTGTGTGTGTTTAATGTTCGTTTGGTCTGTTATGTTTTCCATTAGGTGAAAAAAAAAAAAAAAAACCTTCGTACGACTTTATTCTGGGGTATTCGAGAGGTTTTTAGGCTTCGCCACTGCTTTCGATACTTAGTGTACTGGCTATGTTTGTTTATTTCACCCAAACAGAAAAAAAGCTTATGCCATACCGGGGATTCGATCAGCTGCCCTCCTTGTCAGCAGGCATCGAAACCATTCGGCCACGCGCTTCTTTGCATTAGTATCACTCGAAAACAATTATGCGACAATTATTAAGACACAATTATAATATTTATCGCTATGTGTTAAATAATCGGACAAGTACAGACGTTTACATATTTTGGGCAAACCATAACAAAAGATGCCAGCAATGAGACATAAATTATGACCAGGATTGCAATGGGGGAAAAAAAGGCTTTAGAGAAAAACTGAAATTGTTAACCTCAAAGAATATCAGGATAGAACTGAGGAAAATAATAATCGCCACTCATATATGGCCAATTGCCCTGGCCCTTAACCCTTTACATCGATACCATTGAATCATAGAAAAATACGACACTTCTATCAATTCTGAAAACGTACAGCCGTTGTGACGTTTCAAACGTTGACCAAACAGGGCTATTTTTCCACTTTCTTCCCAATACAGCCCTAGAGTTTAAGGGTGATACATGGCATGGCGGAAAATTAAGAATAGACATGTTGACTGACTTATTATGCTGCTATGCAAGGGAAGAAGAAAGGGTGTCACAGCTGATATTGGGAAAACAGAGTTCGCTTTGTTTAAGAATATACATCCCTTTCTTTGCAAATATACATACAATAAGAAAGGCTGGGGGACGTCATCATTGTTTGACAACTTCTTACGTACATGGGAGAGTGGCAGAAACATACATAGTGCTTGTTGTTCCAGACTAACTGCGCTGGAACATTGAGTAATGTGTTCAGGTGTGGATCATTGTCGTAGAGGTGATATAAACATTATGGAAAGGATACAAAGAAGAGCGACAAAACGTATAGTGAGATACCGGAATTATAGTTATTAGGATATGAAAAACCGGCCTACAGTGTCTAGAAAAGAGAAGAATTCTAAACCAGTACAAAGACGTTAAATTATTATAAAATGCATGAAACTGAAAAACAGAAGCTGGATTCAGAAGAGAGTGTCCTTTCATCAAACAAGTGTGAGGGGATGGCGTGGGCAAGTGGTTAAGTGAAACGGCTCACAAACCGAGGGTGCTGGGTTCGATCCCTATCACAAATACGGCCGTTAACCCAAGAAAGCAAACCTTTAGATAATGCAGGAGGAAGCAGACCTTTACATAAAATGCATGCTGAAGTCGGACGCACTGGGCTGACAGGCGTAAAATAAAAACCACAGTGCAACGCACACCCCCTTGGAAAATAGAGAACTAAGGCGAACGCAAAAAATAAAAGAAGAGGTTGTCCTTTCATCAAACAAGAATCAGGACGATTACGGTCATTGACCCCATGCATTTCACGAAAGCGGCTGGGGATGTTATTTGCAAAGTACAGTCGCGAACTGTTTCAACAAGGCCGGCTTCTTCGCGTGGGTACATGTGACGTAACAACAGAAAATGAAAACATGACAATGGCTGAAGCATGGCGGAAATTAGTGGGGGAGGAACACGATGTCAGCTTCGACGCATATGTTAATTGTAACGACGATGTTGTAGTCGTCCAGTTAATGACACTATACGAAATTCTCGAGAAGCAGACGACAGAGAAGGGGTTCGAAAAAAGTAATGATGAACTAACGCCGGCTGCAGTTTCTGCACTGACAAAAGTGATGGATGTAATTGGCACGGTAGATGCCTATGCGCCTAGTTTTGATGTTGATGACATGTTGTGAACCTGCTAACTAAGATGGACGCTGGTATAGTACAGTTGGGACGAAATGATGCAATCAACTATGGATATGTTTTTCAAGCATGTGTAAAATACTTTACTGTTGTGTACAATTAGTTCATAAGATTTTGAAATATATATATATATATATATCTGTGTGTGTGTATGGGGAGGGGGGGGGTGTGTGTGGTGTGTGTGTGAGAGAGAGAGAGATAGAGATAGATACAGAAACGTCTATTTATATACAGAAGATACGCATGGGAAAAGAGAAAGGGGACTACCAATTACCAAAAACTCACCTTTACATCCCAGACATCAGGGGACGGCGGGGCCTAGTGGTTAAGTGACATGGCTCACAACCCGATATGCTGGGTTCGCTCCTCATCTCCGCACCGTACTTTACCCCCGGAAACAAACCCTTGAAAAAAATACAGGAGGAATCAGACCCTTATAAAAAATGCATGGTGAAGTCGGATACACTAGGCCGACAGGCGCAAAATAAAAACACAGTGCAATGCACACCGCCTTGGGAATAAAGAAATAAGCCAAAGGCAAAAAAAACAATCCGAAACATATTAAGACAGTTAAGTACTAATTTGAAAAAAATGGATGTAACTATAGTTCATGATGATACCGAATGTGGCTCTTCAGACTAATCTGAGCAGAGACGCGTTTCCACATCGGCAAGGAAAGGCAGGGTCGTTTGCGTCATCGCATAGTGTGCCTTGTCTTCTCAAACATTGTGTCTTTAGCCTATCAGCAATGAGTTTCTCTTTTGTCTTTATTCCACGCATAATGATGCCCCTCCATGCAACACGATCCATAGCGTCCGTTCCCATGATTCCAAATCGATGCCCCCCTCATTCATATCCCGCTTGCATACATCCTTGTCCAAAGAAGTGGCCGGCCCCGAGACCTCTTCCCCAACTGTAACTCCCCATAGAGAAGATATTTTGGTATTCTACCATCATCCATCCTCCAAGTGTGTCCCAGCTATCGGACCCTTCGAAAAGTAAGCATGGAAAAGATTCTGCCTTACCCTGTTCTGTCCAACACTTCTGCGTTGCTGATCGTGTCATACCCTCAATCCCCATGAGTCTGCCTCGGCACCTGATGTAATAGCTGTTTAGCCACCTCTCCTGGTGCATGTAGGTAGACCATGATTCACTGCCAAAAATAAGGGTGCTGAGGACACATGCTTGGTAAACAAGTGTTTTTGTTTTAACAGTGAGCTTCTTGTTCTTCCAGACACTTTTTGCTAATCTGCTCATTGTTGTTGCTGCCTTGCCTATCCTGATATTGATCTCTTGGTCTAGGGATAGTTTATTATTGACTGTTGATCCATAGTATGTAAAATGATCTACTGCCTCGAGATCCTCATCATCAATGGATGATATATATAAAATATTATGTGGGCAATGCTTTAATAAGAATAACAAACAGCATCAGTTGTAGGGTTGTAATCATGGTAAAGTGCGTTATTGGAACAAATCCATACTAGATGACGGAATTCCGTCAATATGGTTTAATATTCGGTCTTGTGAATGTCGATCTGGCCACTGTGCCATGTGATGCATAATTACAGATAATACACTGTCCGTCGTTCACTAACGATCAAACAAATCACCGCCTGTGATCACCTGAGAGATACTGATCGACTATTTCTAACGCCTGCATTACCCGAGCATAAACTGTCCTCTAAACATACAGCACCCTGTGTTACCATTTCTGTGTGTTCCGCGTTGTGTTGTTATAATGTTCCTGACAGGTGTCGCTTACCGTTGTCTATTAACTTCACCCTTTAGGCTTTCGCACTCAAGGTCAGATTTGGCAATGCAGGGATATAGGTGGTATTATGCAGTAGCTATCGGAAACCAAAGATGGTTAATCGAAACGTTTCGTCGCCGCCCCTGAAAAGGAATTTTGTCACAAGAGAAATACTCAATGAATAAGTTTTGAACAAGGAAGTAACGAACGAGAATTATATGATAAAGGTAGTTTAAGACAAAGACAAAGGCCGCCGTCCATCGTAGATGATGATGGTATAATTTATTTTGCTAGCGATATTTTTAGTAAGGATTAACTGCGATACTTTTTATCCTCACTCTCTCGTCTCGTGCCGCCCGACCCCAGTGGCAAGTCAAGGACAAGATGACTAGGGGGCGACTACGCGATGCAGGGGACTCCGCATCGAGCACCCGTGAAAAAGACGGCGGAGTCCAGAGTCGAACCCACACCACCTAATCACGAGGCCGACGGCTTAACCACTTCGCCACTGAATCCGGTAGTTTACATTGTGGTTATTTACTGCTGTTTGTTACAGCTTGCACGACATTCTGCCTGGTCTGACTAAATTGTACAAATTTTTACAGAACAAAATCTTGTCTTCGTTAAATCCAGTCCGATTGCCACTTGATGCAAAAACTCAACCCATATTACTGGAAAGCGGTCTCAGGTTGAAAGTGTTGATCCTATTTTTAAAAATGAGGCAAAACAATAGCTTTACTTCTCCTTGAGTAGGCGCATACGGTCACTTTACTTAGTCACTCCTCTTCTACACCTGTCTGGGTGTCTTTATCTTTTCGCTTTTCTGTGTGTCATGCTTGTGCCTTTCAGCGTCAGGTTAAAAAGGTTTCTTGACTTGACCCTAGAATGTGTTTTGAACACTGGGGGCTTTACTGCTTCTGTAATTTCTGCTATCAATCTTTCACGTGGTCGGCCTTTGGCTTTGTATCTATTGTATCTCATTGTATAGCATTGCTTTTTTGAGCGATACTATCTGGTGTCATGTGGCCGAACCTTTTCGTTCGCAATCTTTTAATGAGGTCTAGCTCTGATGTTGTACCTACTTGTCTCCTAATATCTTAGCTTCTGATTCTATCCATTCTTGTTACTCCAAGCATTCTGCGCAGACATTTCATCTCTGTTGTTACGATGCGTCTTTTCCCATTGTTTGTTAATGTCCAATTCTGACACTGATAGCCTAATGTGAGTAGGAATATTTTTTTGTATAGTTTTCTTTCTGTATCCACTGTCACGTGCTTACATTGTAATATCGGGAACATTTGCTGAATGATTTGACTTGCTTTATGACATCTGTTTTGGATTTTGATGTCTCCTGTGTCGTCTATTGAGATGTTACCCGGGTGCGTGAAATTGTTCACCTTTTTTACTTGATGGTTTTTACATGAATATTGTTGTTTCTATTTATTTTCTTGCAATCGTCATAACATTGTTTTTTCTCTGTGTTAATTTGCATACTGCAATCCGTGCAGACCTCATTCAGATTGTTGATATGTTCCTCAAGTTGTTTCTCTGAGGTTGCTATTATTGCTTGGTCATCAACAAAGAGAAGTTCATTAAAGCTATCTCTGAGGTTGCTATTATTGCTTGGTCATCAGCAAAGAGAAGTTCATTAAAGCTATCTCTGAGGTTGCTGTTATTGCTTGGTCATCAGCAAAGAGAAGTTCATTAAAGCTATCTCTGAGGTTGCTATTATTGCTTGGTCATCAGCAAAGAGAAGTTCATTAAAGCTATCTCTGAGGTTGCTATTATTGCTTGGTCATCAGCAAAGAGAAGTTCATTAAAGCTATCTCTGAGGTTGCTATTATTGCTTGGTCATCAGCAAAGAGAAGTTCATTAAAGCTATCTCTGAGGTTGCTATTATTGCTTGGTCATCAGCAAAGAGAAGTTCATTAAAGCTATCTCTGAGGTTGCTATTATTGCTTGGTCATCAGCAAAGAGAAGTTCATTAAAGCTATCTCTGAGGTTGCTATTATTGCTTGGTCATCAGCAAAGAGAAGTTCATTAAAGCTATCTCTGAGGTTGCTATTATTGCTTGGTCATCAGCAAAGAGAAGTTCATTAAAGCTATCTCTGAGGTTGCTATTATTGCTTGGTCATCAGCAAAGAGAAGTTCATTAAAGCTATCTCTGAGGTTGCTATTATTGCTTGGTCATCAGCAAAGAGAAGTTCATTAAAGCTATCTCTGAGGTTGCTATTATTGCTTGGTCATCAGCAAAGAGAAGTTCATTAAAGCTATCTCTGAGGTTGCTATTATTGCTTGGTCATCAGCAAAGAGAAGTTCATTAAAGCTATCTCTGAGGTTGCTATTATTGCTTGGTCATCAGCAAAGAGAAGTTCATTAAAGCTATCTTTGAGGTTGCTATTATTGCTTGGTCATCAGCAAAGAGAAGTTCATTAAAGCTATCTCTGAGGTTGCTATTATTGCTTGGTCATCAGCAAAGAGAAGTTCATTAAAGCTATCTCTGAGGTTGCTATTATTACTTGGTCATCAGCAAAGAGAAGTTCATTAAAGCTATCTCTGAGGTTGCTATTATTGCTTGGTCATCAGCAAAGAGAAGTTCATTAAAGCTATCTCTGAGGTTGCTATTATTGCTTGGTCATCAGCAAAGAGAAGTTCATTAAAGCTATCTCTGAGGTTGCTATTATTGCTTGTTCATCAGCAAAGAGAAGTTCATTAAAGCTATCTCTGAGGTTGCTATTATTGCTTGGTCATCAGCAAAGACAAGTTCATTAAAGCTATCTCTGAGGTTGCTATTATTGCTTGGTCATCAGCAAAGACAAGTTCATTAAAGCTATCTCTGAGGTTGCTATTATTGCTTGGTCATCAGCAAAGAGAAGTTCATTAAAGCTATCTTTGAGGTTGCTATTATTGCTTGGTCATCAGCAAAGAGAAGTTCATTAAAGCTATCTCTGAGGTTGCTATTATTGCTTGGTCATCAGCAAAGAGAAGTTCATTAAAGCTATCTCTGAGGTTGCTATTATTGCTTGGTCATCAGCAAAGAGAAGTTCATTAAAGCTATCTCTGAGGTTGCTATTATTGCTTGTTCATCAGCAAAGAGAAGTTCATTAAAGCTATCTCTGAGGTTCCTATTATTGCTTGGTCATCAGCAAAGAGAAGTTCATTAAAGCTATCTCTGAGGTTGCTATTATTGCTTGGTCATCAGCAAAGAGAAGTTCATTAAAGCTATCTCTGAGGTTGCTATTATTGCTTGGTCATCAGCAAAGAGAAGTTCATTAAAGCTTTCTCTGAGGTTGCTATTATTGCTTGGTCATCAGCAAAGAGAAGTTCATTAAAGCTATCTCTGAGGTTGCTATTATTGCTTGGTCATCAGCAAAGAGAAGTTCATTAAAGCTATCTCTGAGGTTGCTATTATTGCTTGGTCATCAGCAAAGAGAAGTTCATTAAAGCTATCTCTGAGGTTGCTATTATTGCTTGGTCATCAGCAAAGAGAAGTTCATTAAAGCTATCTCTGAGGTTGCTATTATTGCTTGGTCATCAGCAAAGAGAAGTTCATTAAAGCTATCTCTGAGGTTGCTATTATTGCTTGGTCATCAGCAAAGAGAAGTTCATTAAAGCTATCTCTGAGGTTGCTATTATTGCTTGGTCATCAGCAAAGAGAAGTTCATTAAAGCTATCTCTGAGGTTGCTATTATTGCTTGGTCATCAGCAAAGAGAAGTTCATTAAAGCTATCTCTGAGGTTGTAGTTTCTGTAACATAATGTAACATAGCTTTAACATAAATGCAGTACCCACAGCAGGAGTTGCCAAGACATGCACTGTTTCTGGAAGACTGCACGATGACCATTTGGGACCACAAGGAAATACTGTAAATCCTGGTTTTGTATTGTCTATCGTCTACACCTCGGAGCATGGACGATGTGCCACATGCACGCCAAGATAGAACCATTTCTCAAAATCAGCTAGCAAGATAATGTTTCTTGATCTGCTGATGAAGTCCAACCTGTTTATCCTTATCAGATTGCAACATAATCAACTTCGGGGAGACGATTCTAGTGAACAGTCGAGTAACGTTAGACCATGTAGCAGATGAAATAGAGTGTTCATGTAGTTTAGCCTACAGCATAATGCATGATCGATTGCATCTCTGGAAAATAGGCTCACTGTATGTACCCAGACAACTCACTGACGAACACAAAATGAACCGAACTGGCCTGGCTTTTGCATCGATAAATATTAACAGTGTCGGGGGAAATTTTGTTGAGAAATACGGAACAATATAGGTGCAATAAAGTTTTAAGGTTTTAAATTCCGTATCCCATTTAAAAAAACATAAATTAGTAGGGGCAGAGCACTCGCTTTTCAAATCTCGCCGCAGGCATTCTTCAGTTTACCCAGCTGTAAATTGGTACTTGACTTACGATTAGGGAAAGAAAGACAGCGATGAAGAGAACTGATCACCTCACCTCACACAAACTGTGGCTTAGTAAAATGAAGTCTATCAGCTCCTCCACGATGGCAGTTTTTGCTACGGGACTTTATTTTGTTATTTCTGTTCACCTCTATTTCGTTCGTACCTGCTTGTTCATTAAACTTGACGACGGGACCAAGGCGTTTACTAGTGATAGGCACAAGACCGAATGGAGCGCAGATCATAAGTACCACTAAATATAATATGCGTATCAGAAGCTTGGCATAAGTGTAAACGGTAATCTTTATACTTAGCATATGCTACTGCAGATAGATACCACCTGTTCAACAAACTAGCGATGAGTGTATCCGCGGTGTTGATAACATAACTGTTAAACATATGCTGCATAAGTACATAAAGTTATGAGCCTAGAGAAAGCAGACTTGGACTTTACCAGTTCAATTCCTGTTCGTGTTGTTGTTTAATACCCATAATGAGTCAGTTTACTCTTGAATGCGCCCTGACAAGGACGTTACTTGCTTGGATGTAGGAGGTTTCATCATTTCCCGCGCGTGCTGGTGTAGGTGGATCAGGATGTGCGTCGATTCACATCTTGTCAGCCAGATTGCCTTGAAAACAGCCTGTTTCCACGGATCGCTACATTGAAGGGAGATAGTGGTCATGATCGGTATGTTGTGCCTGACCCTGAATCGACTCCTGGTCAGTATGTTGTACCTGACCCTGAATCGACGTCCTGGTCAGTATGTTGTACCTGACCCTGGCCCGACGTCCTGGTCAGTATGTTGTAACTGACCCTGGCCCGACGTCCTGGTCAGTATGTTGTTCCTGACCCTGAATTGAGGTCCTGGTCAGTATGTTATACCTGACCCTGAATCGACGTCCTGGTCAGTATGTTGTAACTGACCCTGAATCGACGTCCTGGTTAGTATATTGTACCTGACCCTGAATCAACGTGCTGGTCAGTATATTGTCCTGACCCTGAATTGAGGTCGTGGTCAGTATATTGTGCATGAACTTGAATCCTATAATTTCGGGGTGCCTTTATTTCATTTCAGTTTAATTCAATGCCGTCTCTATAATGCAGGTTTGCTGCACATGATCTCCAACAGTCTCTATCTCCCACCCTGACGGTACACACAGACAGACTGCCGCTCGTCCATCGTTTGCTGTTGTCCTCCTACTTGTAGCGTTGCCTACCACGTGCCTGACTGCCATCAACCTTTCCTTGTAGTATGGTCTTTACAAGAGTGTCATGTATTTTAATGTGGCCAAAATATATTATTTAACATCTCTTCATGTCTTTCAACAATTCTGCTTTCCGTCCCGAGTGTCCACAGTTTCTCTACATCTGCCAGCTTTTTTGTTTTCAGGAAGCGTCACTGATTCTCATGTACATCAACATCTCCAGCTGATCTATTCTATCTTCTAAATGCTTGTTCATTGTCCAAGTCTTCGCCCCATAATGATGTGTTGAGGATATATATACATATAGCACTTTAGCTTTCTTATTTTATGTTGTAGCCTAGCTTTCTAGATGCGAATATCTTCTTCCTTCTGCTGAATGCATCCTTGTCCATAGCTATTGTAGTCAGATTTCAGTTTCACATTCGCAATCATCGGTTTTACATGCCCACGAGGGGACGGCGGGGCCTAGTGGTTAAGTGGCACGGCTCACAACCAGAAGGTGCTGGGTTCGATCCCCATCACAGCACCGGCCATTACCCCGGGGAAGCAAACCCTTAGAAAATGCAGGAGGAAGCAGACCCTTACATAAAATGCATGCTGAAGTCGGATGCACTGGGCCGACAGGCGCAAAATAAAAACCACAGTGTAACGCACACACGCCTTGGGGAATAGATAAATAAGGCGAACGAGAAAAAAAAAAAAAAAAAAAAAAAACATGCCCACGATATGTGAAATTTGTCACATCTCCATTTACTCTGATACACATTCTGGGCTTCTCCTTTGTATTGCTAATTATCATAGTTTTGTTTTAAATACTGTCTAGCCCACACGCTGCACTGCACTCATTGCCTTCACCACGAGGTCTTGTAATTCTTCCTCACTTTCAGCCAACATAACTGTGTCATCGGCATAACGAATATTGTTTATGATTCTTCAATTCGCCTTAAGTTGTCTCCGACGTTCCTGAAGATATTTTCAGTGTGCAAATTAAAGATGCAAGCTGACAACACACACCCCTATGCCGCACGCCTATTTTTATAGCAGTGCTTGCTGAGTAGTTATTTTCTCATTTGATTGGGGCTATTTTCTCGCACTATAAGTTACCAATGATTATCATATCTTTCCCATCTACCCCTATCTCCTGGAGGCATGTAATTAGTGTCAACAACTTTCATCCAGTCTCTGAACCATGACGAAATAGTCTTTTGGGTTTCTGTATATTTTTCAGGCAACATATAACAAAGTATAGCTTCTCTGGTGCCCTTGTTGTTACGGAAAGCTAAACTGCTGTTCAACCACTTCTCTGTCTATTTTATTTTAATTCTTTCGTGTATGACTTTTAAGAGCATCGTAGTGATGGGACTCATTAGGCTGTGTTCTATAACTATGCCTGATCGTTGGTAAGACTTCTTGAGAAAACTCTAAGAAAACTGTGCATCTTCTTCTGCCCGAAGTCGTCGGGCAGAAGTTTGCCACTGAAAAAGGGTAGCTGAGGACGAAAGAGTGAGGTTGACGCGCACAACTCACTTTCACTATAGTCAAATGAACGCGCAAGTCACTTTGTCATAATTTCACAAACGGAATTCTCTAAAATGAAAAACATCCAAAAGGTCGCCCTTGGCGACTGACAATTCAGGGCTCCGATTGAATTATTTAGCCATCTTATTGTTGTTGTTTTTGAATGCCTAAAATGAATTGGATTACTTTTTTGTGCGCCCTAAAAATGACGTTAAATGGCGGGTTGTCGTAGCTTTCCTCACATCCCGAGATGCTGATGAAGGTGGACGGTGGTCCTCCAGGCGGTTGTGCTATGCTTGGCGTCATCTGCGGGTCGCTCACTACTACGGCGATCACGTCAATCTCTCCCCTCGTTAGCCAGGCTGCCATGAAAACAGCCAGTTTCCAACGAGGACGCTGAGGGTGAGGCCAGTATATTTTGCCTGACCCTCACTGACATGTCTGATCAGTATGTTATGCCTGACCAGGCATTAGTCTTCCTCCCCTAGCCATCTTCGAACTCATGCGAACAGTAAATGTTGACAAAAAGTGGTCCTCATTGATTACGATGGACGAACAACAGCAGCAGTTCAATAGTCGTCACCATCACTGCTTGTTATTGTTTGGGCACGTCAATGACAACCGATGTTCTCAGGTTATAGGGGATGTATCCGGTCGTGTAGATATCGTTGCATCGATCCGTGGTAGTATCAATGCCGAAGTTGGATACTGTATTTAGCATTTTTCTGGTTGTCTTGTCAGGACCTACAGCTGTACCTTGTCTCAACATTTGTATGGCTTCAGATTTTGGTATGCATGAACATTCATATTGTTAGTAAAAGGCACTTTGTCGCCCCTGTTGTCGCCGAATTAGTCTTGTGGCCAAGGTTTTGTCATGTTATTTTGATCCCTAAATAACCTTTCCATATTTTCATTTGATGTTGCCGATTCCTTGTATATGATCTGTTTTCTCTAGATATACTTCAATCGGCAAGGTGACCGAAGGAATTGGATACCTTGTCCTCTGACAAAGCGGGCACCAGTTCAAAGCCCGCGTAAGACATTTTTTAGTCGTGTAAAAAAGGAATGAAATAGATATCTATCATGGATGAAATGCAACTCTTTTCATGGGTGAAATATAAATCTTTTCATTGGTAAAATATAATTTTTATCAGGGATAACATAAGGTCTTTTCATGGATGAAATACACATTTTTTCAGAGATGAAAGACAAATCATTTCAATGGGTGAAATACAAATCTTTTCAGGGATGAAATTCAAATCTTTTCAGGTTTGATATAAAGAATTTTCAGAGATGAAATATCTTTTTCAGGGATAAAATATAAATCATTTCATGGGTGAAATAAAGATCTTTTCAGTGATGAAATACAAATCTTTTTAGGGATGAAATACACATTTTTTCATCGGTGACAAAGATCTTTTCAGAGATGAAATAACAGTATTTCATGATGAAATAAACATCGATTAGTAAAGAAAGAGCCGACCAGGGATGACACAAACACGTAGCTTCCACCTTATGGAGCAACTGCAGTGGCAATCGCCTTTTATTCCGCAACCCTATCGTCTTCTTCTTCTTCTTCTTCGTACGCAGTCAGACAGTAACCATTATTTTTTCGAAAAAAGCGGCGGTCATCCTGAGGCTCTCGCCACTGCCATAGAGCTTGTCTTGCAGTTCCACTGGTAATGGCCACATCTGTTCTCTCTGATCCTCGTATGTCGGGCAGTTCTGCAGCAGATGTTCAGCGGTCATTTTACCAGTACCGCACGGGCATTCGTCGGTACACCCTATCTTCAATTTGTTGAATAGGTGGTACCTCAGTCTGTTGTGGCCAGTGCGAAGTCTGAAGACAACGACCTGCTCTCTTCGGTTCAACTGGTAATAGGCATCGTTTTTGGTGTAACCAGTATGTTCGGTTTCCCATTTGTTCATGTATCTGGCTTTGATAAGCCGTTTTGACTCTTCGTACGTTATACTGGTATCTGTTTGTGGTAGTCTTGCACCTTCTTTTGCCAGTCTGTCTGCCTCCTCGTTGCCTTGGATGTTGCAGTGTGACGGAACCCACTGTACCACTACCCTTTTTGGTGCGGACTGCTGGCACAGTTTGCAGAGTGCTGCTCTTAAGTCATTAAGCTCAGTGTTTTTCTGGCTTTTTAGCGCTGTGACTACGGCGATAGCATCTGTCAGCAGGACTATATGGCTCTCATTTTCACTGTGTGTCACCATTTCTTCCACTGCCGCCCTCAGTGCCTCTGCCTCCGCTCTGAAATTGCTTGTGTACTTACCAGTAGCGAGTGACAGTGTTATTTGTCTGCCATTTGGTAGGTTCAGGAATGCTCCTGCCCCTCCGTTCTGTGTAGTGTTTCTTACAGAACCGTCGGTGTATGCATGGGTCCAGTCCATGCTTGGGTAGCTTTTCGTTATGAAGCTTAGGGTAGTATCTCTCCTTTCTTTTTCAGTCTGGCAGTTTTTGTTTGCAATACCTGGTATATTTTCTACCACCTCTGGAAATATATCCTGCCTCCAGGTAGGTTTTCGTACAGTAGTGATGGGTTTTGGTGTTGTTAGTGCGTTTATGGGATCTTCGTGCATCTTTGCTTTGGCTATTTCTGCAAAGTTTCTCCGCTTTAGTTTCCCATTTCCCAAATTGTTTAGTCTCTGGTGCATTGGATGGTCAGTCAGTCTTCGGATTTTCTCTGACTGCAGCTGGGCTCTGCAGTCTCTTCTATCGGTTATGGATTGCAGTTTTGTAATCTTTTCAAGTTCTACAATTGGCGTTGACTTCATGCCACCTGTTATAATTCTCATGGCTTGGTTTTGAAGTTTGTTAACTTTATCGAAGTTCGCCTTTGCTGCTGTTGTCCATGCCGCAATGCCATACTCGAGAACTGGTCTCACTCTTCCAGTATACTATTTCTTTAGTATGCCTTCGTCTGCTCCCCAGGTTGTGCCAGCAAGTTTCCTCATGATTGCCATTCTTTCTCTGGCTTTCATTCGGTTTCTCTCAATCTGACTTTTCCATGTCATGCGCCGATCAAATGTGACTCCCAGATAGGTTGGGTTGTCGTTTGGCTGCAGGAATTTGCCATTTAGACTTAATTTGGTACTTTGAGGTTTTAATGAAAGCGAGAATATTGTGCATGTGGTTTTCTCCTCGTTTATTTTGACCAGCCATGAGTTCGCCCACTCTTCCAGCGATGTTAGGGCCGTCTGCATGCGATTTCTTGCTATGGTGAGATTCTTTTCAGAGGTCCACATAGCCAGATCGTCTGCAAACATTGAGCTATGGACTCTTCTTGGTATATTCTCTGTAATATCGTTTATATATACCAGGAAGAGTGTGGGTGACAATACTCCCCCTTGGGGTACTCCCTGCTCGAGTGTCACCTTTTTGCTCATCTGCCCTTGTACTTGGACTCTGGCCGTTCTTTGTTTGAGGTAGTGGTTGATCCACTTGTACATCTTCCCACCGACATCACTTCTTCTTAGCTTGACTCTAAGTCCATCCTTCCAGACTTTGTCAAATGCCTTTTCCAGATCCACCCAAACAGCTACTGTGTGTTTCTGTGCCTGGTAGGCATCTTCTATCTCCTGGGCTATGAGGATGACCTGGTCCTCAGTTGATCTGTGCTGTCTGAAGCCGGCTTGCTGTGGAATTAGTATTCGTTTTTCTTCCAGATGCCACATCAGTCTGGTGTTTATCATACGTTCCATCAGCTTGCCGACACAGCTCAGTAGGCTGATGGGCCTGTATCCATTTGGATCTGTTTTATCCTTTCATGTTTTTGGTACTGATACCAGTATTGCGTCTTTCCATGCCTGGGGTACAATACCCCTTTTCCAGCTTTGGTTCAGGACTGATAGTAATTTCCTCTTCGCTGTTTGGCCCAGCCCCATCAGCATTTCGTTTGTGATCCCGTCTTTTCCGGGAGATTTCCTTTTCTTTAGTGTTCTCATAGCCTCTTCCATTTCGCGCATTGTTAGTTTGGCCATCATGTGCTCTTCAGGAGCCGTATTTATGTTTTCGTGTCCCTTTAGCTCTTCGCTAATGTCTGTATGCTTATCTGCAGGGACCTCGATGTGGTTTGCTCTGGCATAATGATCGACAAAGGCGTTAGCGGCTTTCTTACCTGTGATCAAGTTCTCGCCCTGCTTGATAGTAATTTGTTTATTTGACGGGGTTTCGTCGTTCATGGCTCTGACTAGCTTCCATAGCTTGTTCCCGTCTTTGTCCAGGTTTAGACTTTCCGTTTTATTTTTCCAGCTTTCTCTTGATGTTTGCCTGAGAGTGTGTTTGTACTTCGCCGCGGCGGCTTTGAGGGCGATGTTTGCCTCCATGGATTTTTCTCGCTCTGCCATGTTTCTAGCATTTGTTACTGCATCTTCCACTTTCTGCAACTCATCATTCCAGTAGGGCTTATAGTTTTTCCTAGCTCCTCTTGGGATGGTTTCAGTGGCGGCTTGCATTATTGCCTTGCTTAGGCTCTCTACCATGGGCTTCATTTTTGAGTGTCGTGTGTTGATGGTTTCACACAGCCCATCTGTCAGGATTGCAAATCTGTCCCAGTCGGCTCGTTTGTAATTCCAACGTGGGAGCGGTTTTGTTTCCTGTGGGCCTACTTCCATGTCAATGGTTAGTCTGATCGGCCTGTGGTCGCTACCTGCCAGTTGGTTTAGCACCTGGCGGTCTATTTTATGGTGTATGTCCTGTGTGGAGAAGGCCAAATCTGGAGTCGAGGTGGTATGCCATGTTCTTGAATAGAAGCTAGGGCTATCCTCCGGCCTATTGATTAGGGAGAGATTTGCATCTATCTCCCAATCTTCCACTTCGTCACCTCTGCTGTCTGTGTCAGGGTATCCCCATCTCTCCGAGTGGCTGTTGAAATCTCCAACTACTATGCAGTTGGAGTCTCTGACCTCCATACTCGAGAGCGATAGGTCTCTATTTGGTGGTCCGTACAGATTGAAAATGCGGAGCTTCGTCTCTTGGGCCATTATGTCAACTCCTACAATTTCTGCTTGTCCGATGTGATTGACAGATACCGCGCTACTCGGTATGCAGTTTCTGGTCAGTATCAGGACCCCTCCTTTGTGGCCTTCTCTATCTAGACGGAAGGTCTGGTATCCTCTGATTGAGAATTTATGGTTATTGTTGAGGCGCGTTTCCTGGATACATGCCACGTCAATCTTACCTTCATGCAGGTGGTGTGTTAGGGAAAGTTTTTTGTTAATGACTCCCTCCGCATTCCACTGTAGTATTTTGAGGGTCTTGAGGTTTTGGCCAATAGAAGTTGCCCCATAGCCATGTGCCTTGACTCCACGACACATGGGTGGGTGACCACCAGTAGTCAAGGGTGGGCCCCTTCGAGACGTGAGGCCCGGCACTATCGCTGCCTGGCGGGACTCCGCAGGATGAGCGCCATGCGTTTTTCTGATAGGTTGTACTGCCATCATACTGCGATTTACGTTGCACTGTTTTGTTAGGCTTGCGGCCCCGTGCATCCGATTTCAACAGGCGTTTCTGTAGGGATGCCCTCCTTAGCCTTTGGCTGTCCCCAGCCTATCTGCAAGACAGCAGTTGTTTATGATCAGAGTTGTCTCTCTTATGGAAGTTGTCTTACTAGACTATCGAGTCTTCACTACTCGTGTCTATAGGGTGCAATGATGATATGTGAGATGATATATGAGATGGACTGGTTTACCCGGAAGAGAGGCAGTCCAGTGTGTCTGTATCCCAGGATCGTCACGTCCTGCCAGAAACGTAGCATTTGCATGTGAGTGGGGATCTCTTTTTCCTTTTATTTTCTTGGCTTCTATGCAGGGATGGTACGCCTAGCATTCCCCGCCACCTGGGGTGTTGACACAGTGGGGCAGGTGTGCAATGTCCGCTGGTCTGCATCTCTTCTGCGTCCAGCATGATAGTTATATGGCTGATAACGTACAGAGGTAGATATCGTAGCCGGAGTGCATTTAGCCAGAGGACAAGCCTGGTAATGTCACAGAGATGTTGTTCGCCTGGTGTGCGGACAACTCTCATGGTCAGTGGTTGAGTCTTGACAGTTCACAGTGAGATGGCTGCTCTACTGTTTTCGACACCCCGACCAGGTACTAAGTCTTTGGTTGGTGGTTTCGCACCCAATCGCCGTATAAGGTGAGTATCAAGCAGTTGTCCGCCCGCTTTGATTGGCGGACGGCAAGGACCTCTTACTGTGGCTCTACCTGATAGGGCTGGGGCGCAAGCCCCAGGTCCCGAGCATGTAGGAGCCTCCCATTGCAGTGGTGCTGAGATTTTGGGCGGGATTGCGGCTTACAAGGGTTCGGCCGTAATCCCCCACATTGTAGCCTCGCGCCCTTGGCTTATCAGCCTGGTACGTGAACCAAAGTGTCTGCGGCTCCTCTCGATTTGAGCTGGTTTTTCCGTAGCAACGCCCTGTCATTTGTAGGGTAAAACTGACCTGTCTTCAGATGATCTATTTCCAGCACCCGTTCACTATTTGGTCAGACGAATTTATTGAGGGCTTTTGTTTGTCAATGACCAGGTATTTGAAATCTGCGGTTTCTGCGGAGTTAAACACGATTTCCGTAGCGTTCTTTCATTTGAGTGTTTGAGAGCTGACTTGTCATCCGTGAGTCTAATACCAGCGTACGTTCATTATTAGACCCAAGCGGCAGTGCTCTCGATTTGTCAGTTGTTCTACAGTATTTGCGTGTTCAGTCAAATTAAGCCGCAGGTTCCACACCTGGTGGTGCCCTTCCGTCAATTCCCTTAGCGAGACAATCAAGTTTCTTAGGGGGTAGCCCCAGATTTTCGAGCGTCTAATTCCAGCACATGTTCTCTATTAGACCCCACGAAGGTGTACTTTTTGATAGTCATTCTGCAGTATTGGCGTGTTAAGTTAATTTAAGCCTCAGGCTCCACTCCTGATAGTGCTCTTCCGTCAATTCCTTTTTCAGAACACTGGATGCAGACCAAACCGGGCCACAGGGGGCATAGCCCCAGATTTCTGAGGGTCTAAATCCAGCACCAGTTCCATATTAGACCCCAGAAGAGTGGTCTCGGCATGTCAATCATTTCAGTGTTGGCCGTGTTGAGTCAAATTAAGCCGCAGGCTCCACTCCTGGTGGTGCCCTTCCATCAATTCCTTTAAGTTTCAGCTTTGCAACCATACTTCCCCCGGAACCCAAACACTTTGGTTTCCCGGAAGCTGCCCGCAGAGTCATCGAAGCAACTCCTGTGGATCGCTAGTCGGCATCGTTTATGGTCAGAACTACGACGGTATCTGATCGTCTTCGCGCCTCTGACTTTCGTTCTTGATTAATGAAAACATTCTTGACAAACGCTTTCGCAGTAGCTCGTCTTGCGGCGATCCAAGAATTTCACCTCTAACGCCGCAATACGAATGCCCCCGTTTGTCCCTGTTAATCATTACCTCCAGTTCCGAAAACCAACAAAATAGAACCGAGGTCCTATTCCATTATTCCATGCACCATTATTCAGGCAGCCGAGGCCTGCTTTGAACATTCTAATTTTTTCAAAGTAAACGCGCCGGCCACCCAGGACGCTCAGCGAAGAGCACCCGTGGGAGAGAACCGGCAGACGGTAGGGCAGGAGACAACGGGCAGTGAACCGGCGCGAGCCGGACCGCCCGCCTGCGCCTGAGATCCAACTACGAGCTTTTTAACTGCAACAACTTTAATATACGCTATTGGAGCTGGAATTTCCGCGGCTGCTGGCACCAGACTTGCCCTCCAATAGATCCTCTTTAAAGGGTTTAAAGTGTACTCATTCCAATTACGGGGCCTCGAAAGAGTCCCGTATTGTTATTTTTCGTCACTACCTCCCCGTGCCGGGAGTGGGTAAGTTGCGCGCCTGCTGCCTTCCTTGGATGTGGTAGCCGTTTCTCATGCTCCCTCTCCGGAATCGAACCCTGATTCCCCGTTACCCGTTACAAACATGGTAGGCATGTCACGTACCATCGACATTTGATAGGGCAGACATTTGAAAGATGCGTCGCCGGCACATGAGGCCATGCGATCAGCACAAAGTTATCCAGAGTCACCAGTGGGGACGCCGCAACCCCGCGAGGGGAAACGACGATTGGTTTTGAACTAATAAAAGCGCTCTTTCCGCGAGGGTCGGAGCTTGGTAAGCATGTATTAGCTCTAGAATTGCCACAGTTATCCAAGTAGGATCGTGTCATCTAAGGAACCTCGACTGATTTAATGAGCCATTCGCGGTTTCACCGTGAGACAGTGTGAACTTAGACATGCATGGCTTAATCTTTGAGACAAGCATATGACTACTGGCAGGATCAACCAGATATCTGTCGGAGACGTACGTACAGCACACACCGGTCGGCGGAGGAAGGGTGTGTAAAAAGCCTCGCTGGGACGACGGCCGCAGGGACCGACTGACGGGACGGACGGACGGTTTGTTCCACCCGTTCCTCACTCCGTCGACCTAGGACCGCCTGACAGGGGCCTCCCACACGCACCAGACGACTGACCGACCGGGCTCGCTCGAGGAGGGATGGCAGCGCTCTGTGCAGAACGGATCCCAACGACCTCGGCGATGCATTTCACTGGGACTAGGAGACAATTTGGCCTGCCGGCCTGCCCTTCTCCGTAGGAGAACGCAGGGCCTCGAGGCACGATTCCTGCTTTCCATTTGCCGGTCACAAGCTCTTTGCGAGAGTCGGACCACCAGCGAGACGTACTGTCGAGCTCTGCTATAAGCCTTAGATAAATCACCACGGACGGACCACGTTTCCTGATACGGACCAGACTAGCGCACCTCGGTGGAGGAGCCACTGCAACAAACCGCACCCAATTCGCTCTACGGGGAAAGGCAGGCGAGCGTTTTCCGCAAGCCCGCGCTATCGCTCCGCCTGGCGGGACTGAGATCGCTTTACGAACACTGGTTGAAATTGAGTCGCTGCGGCGAGACAACTACCCCAGATCCATGCCTGCCTCAACCCTATCAATCTTTTCTGATTTACCTTACTGGAAATAGGAGTCGCAATGATACATTTACTTCTGAGTTCGTTTTGTCTCCTGAAAGCTTCGCGATGAAGGAAGGACCTCCCAGCCTAAATTCTCAATATCTCTCAAACCTTTCAACCTTGCCTCGATACTCGAAGTTCGGTAACCGCGATGTTGACGGATTCCACTCATCATATTTACACACTGGTAAAGTCAGTTGAGTGCGATTTTCTGAGCGACAGGTTGTTTTCCCTTGTGTGCATGTGCATGTTTGTGTGTGTATTTGTCGTCTCGCGTCTTCATGTTTGTGTGCTGTGACAATATTTTATTTGGCAATGTGTTCTTTAGTTAACAGACTGAGAGCATAGTCGTTCTGTCTGTGCCTGGCATACTACAAATCATCCGTCCCGCTTGCCACCCTGGCTGACTGCCTTGCCGCAGAAAATAATAAAAATAATAATAGTAGTGAAGGTAAAGGTGGGTCTTATGGCAAGAGTTGCCGTCAGGGATGAAGATAACTCTTCATGGACTTAGCCCCAGGTTATGTGAGATGTGATGGCCAGTTCCCGTCCTTACTGTTTATATCTTACCCAAATCATACTTCAGGTACCCATATGCAGCGGCCGTACCAGGAACGAACCACGCCCAGATTTGTTTCCTGTCTGTCCGTGATTTTAATTCTGGCGTGGTTGTTGTTATTGTTGAAGCCCACAATGAGTAGGTTTACTCTGTTGTGCGCCCTGAAAATGTCGTTTTATGGCGGTTTGTCGTAGCATTTCTCACATTCCGAGCGTGGTGATGAAAGTGGACCTTGGTCCTCCAT
This sequence comes from Ariolimax columbianus, assembly GCA_036924085.1. NCBI lineage: Eukaryota > Metazoa > Mollusca > Gastropoda > Stylommatophora > Arionidae > Ariolimax > Ariolimax columbianus. The sequence goes on along the minus strand of JAVGWX010000016.1, from coordinate 28,770,635 downwards.
GTGACTGTGCTATGCCTAGCTTCATTTGCGTGTCGTTCACTACTATGGGGATCATGTCGATTCTTTACCTCATTGGCCAATGCTGTCATGAAAACAGATGGGACAACTATGGGGAAGTCGAGGTGAGGGTCTTGATCAGTACATTTTTCCTGACCCTGACTAACATGTCTGATCACTATATTTTGCCTGACCCTGACTAACAGTCTGATCAGTATATTTTTCCTGACCCTGACTAACATATCTGATCACTATATTTTGCCTGACCCTGACTAACATATCTGATCACTATGTTTTGCCTGACCCTGACTAACATATCTGATCACTATATTTTGCCTGACCCTGACTAACATGTCTGATCACAATGTTTTTCCTGACCCTGACTAACATGTCTGATCACTATGTTTTGCCTGACCCTGACTAACATGTCTGATCACTATGTTTTGCCTGACCCTGACTAACATGTCTGATGACTATGTTTTTCCTGACTTTGACTAACATGTCTGATCACTATGTTTTTCCTGACCCTGACTAACATGTCTGATCACTATATTTTGCCTGACCCTGACTAACAGTCTGATCAGTATATTTAGCCTGACCCTGACTAACATATCTGATCACTATGTTTTGCCTGACCCTGACTAACATATCTGATCACTATATTTTGCCTGACCCTGACTAACATGTCTGATCACTATGTTTTTCCTGACCCTGACTAACATGTCTGATCACTATGTTTTTCCTGACCCTGACTAACATGTCTGATCACTATGTTTTGCCTGACCCTGACTAACATGTCTGATCACTATGTTTTGCCTGACCCTGACTAACATGTCTGATGACTATGTTTTTCCTGACTTTGACTAACATGTCTGATCACTATGTTTTTCCTGACCCTGACTAACATGTCTGATCACTATGTTTTTTCTGACTTTGACTAACATGTCTGATCACTATGTTTTTCCTGACCCTGACTAACATGTCTGATCACTATATTTTCCCTGACCCTGACTAACATGTCTGATCACTATGTTTTTCCTGACCCTGACTAACATATCTGATACTATGTTTTTCCTGACCCTGACTAACATGTCTGATCACTATATTTTGCCTAACCAGACGTTAGTCTTCCTCCCCAACCATGAGGCGTCGTAAACCCATTCTTACCAAAACAGCTCACTGTCGACTAGGCTGCATGCTTCATAATAATAATAATAATAATACAATATGATATACATATTTCTGCTGCAAGGCAATCGGCCAAATAAATAATTCGACATGTCGGCAGGCTGACAATCGAGCAGGCCGGCTGGTACATGATGAGTATATGTGTATTGTGTGTAAGTATGCATGGTAGTCTGTGTGTCTGTGTACTGTGTATTTGTGATGTCACCATATCAGTAACAGATCTATTCATAGGACGGAAGTCAGCTCACCTAATCACTCTGTCTGTGCAAATAGTGTGGACAACTGTTTGTTTTAAATCTATTCCCTGTAACAAATCATAGTCGTATCAGCCTCTGTAGACCATGCTCGTGGCGCCGATTGAATAGTCGATCCAGAGCACAAGCCTGGACGCTGAATGTAGAGACCCCGAGCTGCCCAAACTGCAGGATCCCCCTCTCTTCCTCACTGGTGTAATCCAAAGAAATGCAAAGCATGACTATTTGGCAACAGCTCAGCAGCAGGAGCTGCCGGAATGAGTTAGCAATTTTGAAACTCTCCGCCTCAGGTGCTACCATTCAGGAATTTCTATCTAGGTTTACTCCTGTATTCTTACCCTCTCCCGAGGTTTCCGTAAGGCAGTGGAGTCGTTGCCCACAGACGCTAGCTGCTCGAGACATCCGATTATACTCTCATCGTCCCAGGACTAGCCAGCACTTCCTGACAATTGTGGGTTTAAAATCAGAGTTGCCCCTCCTCGGAGAATTGCCTGAACAGGCAACCGAGCTTCGTCTACCCGGGTTTAGAGTCAGAGTTTACCTTTAGATTGGATGCCAACCAAGGCTAATGAGCCCTATCTACCAAACTAACCACTGGCGAATCAGAGGGAGACTGGGAGAAGTAGAGGAGGTCAAGGCCGTATATTACGTAGTCTCGTTAGCTCGTATTGTAACACTATTCTGCTCAGTATTCCTAGGGGCAGCGCTTTAACCTTCTTAGTCTTGTGACGTCCTGTAATAATATTGATCAGAATTAAGTCATTCAGTCCTGGAATTGGTTTGGGGCCCCCGACCGCCCTCATCATCACTAAGTCATTAAGCCCTAACTGGTTTTAGAGTCCCCAGCCCCATCATCAAGTCATTCAGTCATGCGACTGGTTTACAAGCTCTGGATTATGTCTTTCCATTTTTGCCTTTCATCTGTGACCGTCTTCAGCTAAACATAGGTCTTCATCATCGCCATGTCTCTCCACACTTGTGTCATAACGGTATTGCTTCATATCCCCCTTATTATTTTGCCAAGTGTTCTCTCTACTACGGGGATCACGTCGATCACCAACCTCGCTAGTCAGTATACTAAAACTATCTTCACGAGGCCCTCATGACGTATGTTGTGGCTCAGCCAGGTCAGTCGTTTTTGTATCGTTTTTTTAACAGATTTCTTTCCTCTCTTCCGCCAATATTCTTTCCTTTGATTTCCTCACTATCCAGCTGATTTAATTCATCTGACATCAACAGCACATCTCAAGATCCTCCAAATATTTATCTTTTGCATTATTTATTTTCCTGGTTTCTTAACCGTACACTGTCACAGGCCAAACATATGTGGTCAGGATTCTTTTCCGAAGCGTCATGCTACTTCTACCTGATATCAGGACTCTCCAGGCACTACCATCAGGACACTTCAGGGACTACCATCAGGACTCTTCAGGGACTACCATCAGGACTCTTCAGGGACTACCATCAGGACGCTTCAGCGACTACCATCAGGACTCTTCAGGGACTACCATCAGGACTCTTCAGCAACTACCATCAGGACTCTTCAGGGACTACCATCAGGCCTCTTCAGGGACTACCATCAGGACTCTTCAGGGACTACCATCAGGACTCTTCAGCAACTACCATCAGGACTCTTCAGGGACTACCATCAGGACTCTTCATGGACTACCATCAGGACTCTTCAGGGACTAGGGACTACCATCAGGACTCTTCAGGGACTACCATAAGGATATCAGGACTCTTCAGGGACTACCATCAGGACTCCATCAGGATATTAGGACTCTTCATGGACTGCCATCAAGACTCCATCACTATATGAGGACTCTTCAGGGACTACCATCAGGACGCTTCAGCGACTACCATCAGGACTCTTCATGGACTACCATCAGGACTCTTCAGCAACTACCATCAGGACTCTTCATGGACTACCATCAGGACTCTTCAGGGACTACCATCAGGACTCTTCATGGGCTACCATCAGGACTCTTCATGGACTACCATCAGGACTCTTCAGGGACTAGGGACTACCATCAGGACACTTCAGGGACTACCATTAGGATATCAGGACTCTTCAGATACTACCATCAGGACTCCATCAGAATATTAGGACTTTTCAGGGACTGCCATCAAGACTCCATCACTATATGAGGACTCTTCAGGGACTACCATCAGGACTCTTTCGGGATATCAGGACTCTTCAGGGACTACCATCAGGACTCCATTAGGATATCAGGACTCTTCGGGGACTGTCATCAGGACTCCATTAGGATATCAGGACTCTTCAGGGACTACCATCAGGAGTCCGCTCGAATACAATGTATCGTCATCACTTATCTAGCACTGCAGAGTTGACGTTATATGTCCAAAACTATATTTTAGCTTATCCCAACCAGCTTTTAAGGAATCATGAATGTATGTATCTGAAATGCGTTTTCAGTAGCATTGAGGTAGCCAGCCACATGCACGACCTTGCTTTGTCACATGTCACAACTTGCTAGAAGGAAACAACGTCCTTATTTTATTTACCCAAGGTACCTAGGAAGAGGAGACTGACGTCTGGTTAGGCAAATCGTATTGACCAGACGATGCTGGACAGGCAAATCGAATTGACCAGACGATGCTGGACAGGCAAAACGTACTGACTAGACAATGCTGGTCAGGCAAAACGTACTGACCAGACAATGCTGGTCAGGCAAAACGTACTGACCAGACAATGCTGGTCAGGTGAAATATACTGACCAAAAATCAACCTCACGTCTATGCAGTTCTTCCTAGAAACAGACTGTGTCATCATAGTTTGACTAGCGAGGTTGGTGATCGACATGATCCCCATAGTAATCAGCATCACGCAGATAAAGCCAAACATAGCACAACAGCCTGGGGGATCCCGGTTCACCTTCATCAGTACACCAGCTACTGCAACCTGCCACTTAAGGCAGTGCAACAAACTGATATGTCCAGGCTGAGTTTGAAAAGCCCTCAGCGACCGTTCGATTATGGCGGATTTACTGCTACCATCAAGATCCAAACCCGGTTATTGATGTCTGGAACTCCTAATTAAAAGACCTTCGCTACAGGGACAGGGACTACCTCGTGAATCCATATATGACTTAAATTATTCAGTCAATAGTGAGAGAATATTTGGAATAAATGTGTCTGTTATGTAGTTCCTCTTACATTTGTGTAGTAATTATAAAGTAATCAATGACGTTTGAAAATGTAATCTAAATTATAAAACAGAAAATACATGTGGATGTTTGTCCGTTATGCTAAAATCTCGGCAACGGTAAGCTCTAGCGGTGTGATATTTTCATAGATCATTTTGTCTGGAATTGTCAGCTGTCTGCGTCGTTTCCTTACCGAGTTCTTTAACAATTAAATACATCCAACGGTGACCTATGTAACCGTAAACATTGTGCATCTCATTCTGTCTGGAACTTTCAGGTGAACGCACTATATTCTTCTCACTGTTCTTCGCCCTTCCCTTCCCGAGACTGAAGTTAGAATAGGCAAGGCGTGGCGATAAGGCTATCTCAAGTAGAAACTGGAGTAAGCTCTCTAACGCTGTGCTTCGTCATCGTGTATTCTTGGGTGTCTACATTTGTGCTGAATAACACACGTACTGTTCACATCCCGAGTGGTCCGCCGGGGGTTTATGTGTATGACAAGGACAAGAATAGCACCACTGCCACACAGAGTCCCTTATACTTCCCTGGCGAAGGACAACGCCCAAACTTTATTTGTTTCCACTGATACAAATAAGGTCGCATACATTTTAAACACACTTTGTATACCACTCACTGGTAGGTTATGCAACTACGCAGAAAGGGCTCCGCCTCCTCCTCAGACTCTTAGTCTAACCCCTCTCCAAGAGAGCATGTCGTAAGAGGCGACTAACTGTGTGACATAGCATAACACCGGTCATGGTTAGGTGGTTTGTAAAGAGCAGCTATAGATGGCGCCTAACAGGCTATGGGTCTACTTTGTGCTAGTGTTTCAGTCTATTCAGATGGACTTGCAATCAGTTAACCATCCTCTACAGGGGAGTAATTAGCTGCTCGAGCCTAACCCGCTAAGCAGGAAATCTTCCGACTGGCTACACCCAGCTCACATCAGAGATGGACCTGCACAGAGGCGTATACACCTGTAGAAGTACAGGTCAACTAAGACTAAGACTGTTCACATCTAAGAAAATCCTTCCTGAAGCCGGTCAGTAATGCTAGTCTCGATATGATGCTAGTATCGATATACAAACGAGACACAGGTCGTAAGACTATCTATTGCTCATGTAACGTTGTGTTAAAAAAGTCTAGGTCACTGCACTCCTGGCATACCAATAGTTTGATCATTACTTCTCAGAAAATGACGACGGGTGTAGTTACTGATGGTTTCCGTAGATCGCTGGTTGTATGGTTGTACACACGCTTGTTCTATCTTTTCATGCGCTCTTCTATGCAGGACTCACTTATGATTTCAGAATGCTGCAGTCTGTTTCAGTGGCATCACCCAATAGGCTGTTGTTGATCAGCTTTAGAATGTCACCTCTACCAATTTATAATGTCCCCACTACGTGTCAGCCTCTTCATTGTTGCAAACGTTAACCTGACCAAACAGTAGATTCACACGAGATCCCAGAGGTTTGAGGCCTCTATGTCCTCTACCCATCCATACTATAGCCAGCGTATTTATAGACTATACACGAGCTATAAATGTTACTAACTGCTAACTAATAGTATGTAATTCAGTTCCCAAGTATTTGCTGCATGAAAAATTCTTTGATTACAAAATTACGAGTCACCTAGTATCCTCTGCCAAAAGACACCATCTGTTGGAATATGCTTTTGATGTTACATCAGCACGTGATATAACCGTGTTGCTGTTCAATAACAGTGCGTTGCTATCATCTTTCTCACATACAGTAACTAAACTGAACATTTGTGCTTCTGACGTAAGAGTTATGTAAGAGTACCTTGCCGAGGTTGGAGAACCTTCTACTCTAAATAGGGTCTCCACATGAAAACCTACCTTGTCAAAGTTTGAAAGCCTTCTGCTCTACACGGGATCTCTCTACATGTAGGCCTACCTTGCAGAGGTTGAATAGTCTTCTGCTCTACACGGGATCTCTCCACATGTAGGCTTACCTTGGTGAGGTGGGAAAGCCTTCTGCTCTACACGGGATCTCTCCACATGTAGGCTTACCTTGGTGAGGTGGGAAAACCTTCTGCTCTACACGGGATCTCCCCACATGTAGGCCTACCTTGCCGAGGTTGAATAGTCTTCTGCTCTACACGGGATCTCTCCACGTGTAGGCCTACCTTGCCGAGGTTGAATAGTATTCTGCTCTACACGGGATCTCTCCACATGTAGGCCTACCTTGCCGAGGTTGAATAGTCTTCTGCTCTACACGGGATCTCTCCACATGTAGGCTTACCTTGCTGAGGTGGGAAAGCCTTCTGCTCTACACGGTATCTCTCCACATGTAGGTCTACCTTGCTAAGTTTGGACGGCCTTCTACTCTGCACCGGACCTCTCTGCACGGGATCTCTCCACATGAAAACCTACCTTGCCGAGGTTGGAAAACCTTCCCCGTCATCCAGCGGATCGTCAAAAAAAGGACAGAGGTGCAAAGTCTGCTGGCCTGCATCTCTTCGTCACCCTAGGGGATAATTGATAGATGACTTTCATCAAAGAACGAGGCAAGAATACATTTAACCCATTGCGCAGGAGTGGGTTAGTGCATACTAGGTGTGTTTGAAAAGTATCCGACCTTTGGACCGGAAAAATATAGTTACTTACTTGGCGACTTAAAACCATAATTCCCTCCAAAATACTTTCAGTATTTTTCCAAGAAATCCCGCAAGTTTTGGTAACATTTCAGGAAGGCCTCTTCGGGAATGAAGCACAGCTGGGTTGTCGTATTCCGTAGGTCTTATTCCGTATAAGATCTTCTCGTGACTCAAATCGGGTCCCTTTCAGCGGAATTTTCAGCTTGGGGAAAAGCCCAACATCGCAAGAAGTCATGTCGGGAGGAAAGGGATCCTGGCGAACCAGAGGAATGTTGTGTTTGGCCAAGAAATTCTGAATCAGATGCAAAGAATGGACGGGCGCGTTGTCATTGTGGAACTGCCAAGTTCGCGTTGTCTACAGGTCCAGTTGTTTGCGCCTGGCAGCATCAAGTAGGCTACGGGTGACCTCCAAGTGGTACTCTTTAGTAATATTTTGACCTTGTGGTACGTACTCGTGATACACAACCCCACGGGAGACAAATAAAACGATTAGAGTGACTTTGACATTGCTACGCACCTGCTTCGCGATTTTTTTTTCAATCTAGGGGATGATGAATGTCTCCACTGTGACTGCAGCTTGATTTCCGGGTCGTACCCATAGCCCATGACTCATCACCTGTGATCAGTGTTCCGGAAGTGGCGCTCGCCTTTTGCACAGACCAGCATGCCCTGTGAGACTTCGACAGGAGTTTCGCCGAGATTCACACTGGCATATATCCCAATATGATTGGGACACGGAAACCCTCCATCCTCGGCAAGGTAGACTTACCTGTGAAAAGGCCCCATGTAGAGTAGATAGATCTGTAACTTCGTCAAGGTAGACTTACCTGTGAAGAGACCCCATGTATAGTAGATAGATCTGTAACTTCGTCAAGGTAGACTTACCAGTGAAGAGATCCCATGTAAAGTAGAAGGATCTGTAACTTCGTCAAGGTAGACTTACCAGTGGAAAGATCCCATGTAGAATAGAAGGCTGTCCAACTTCGTCAAGGTAGACTTACCCGTGGAGAGATCCCATGTAGAGTAGAAGGATCTGTAACTTCGTCAAGGTAGACGTACATGTGAAGAGACCCCATGTATAGTAGATAGATCTGTAACTTCGTCAAGGTAGACTTACCAGTGAAGAGATCCCATGTAAAGTAGAAGGATCTGTAACTTCGTCAAGGTAGACTTATCAGTGGAAAGATCCCATGTAGAATAGAAGGCTGTCCAACTTCGTCAAGGTAGACTTACCCGTGGAGAGATCCCATGTAGAGTAGAAGGATCTGTAACTTCGTCAAGGTAGACTTACCAGTGAAGAGATCCCATGTAGAGTAGAAGAATCTGTAACTTAGTCAAGGTAGACTTACTTACCTGTGAAGAGGCCCTATGTAGAGTAGATAGATCTGTAACTTCGTCAAGGTAGACTTACCAGTGAAGAGATCCCATGTAGAGTAGAAGAATCTGTAACTTCGTCAAGGTAGACTTACCTGTAGAAAGATCCCATGTAGAATAGAAGGCTGTCCAACTTCGTCAAGGTAGACTTACCTGTGGAGAGATCCCATGTAGAGTAGAAGGCTGTCCAACTTCGTCAAGGTAGACTTACCAGTGGAGAGATCCCATGTAGAGTAGAAGGCTCTCCAACTTCGGCGATGTAGGCGTATATGTGGAGAAGCCACACTAACAGTAGAAGCCTCTCCAGCTCCCGTAATGTAGACTTATATGTATGGAGTCCCCATGTAGAGTAGAATGGTCACCAACCCCAGCAAAGTAGGCTTACATGGGGAGAGACCCCATGTAGAGTAGAATGGTCACCAACCCCAGCAAAGTAGGCTTACATGGGGAGAGACCCCATGTAGAGTAGAATGGTCACCAACCCCAGCAAAGTAGGCTTACATGGGGAGAGACCCCATGTAGAGTAGAATGGTCACCAACCCCAGCAAAGTAGGCTTACATGGGGAGAGACCCCATGTAGAGTAGAATGGTCACCAACCCCAGCAAAGTAGGCTTACATGGGGAGAGACCCCATGTAGAGTAGAATGGTCACCAACCCCAGCAAAGTAGGCTTACATGGGGAGAGACCCCATGTAGAGTAGAATGGTCACCAACCCCAGCAAAGTAGGCTTACATGGGGAGAGACCCCATGTAGAGTAGAATGGTCACCAACCCCAGCAAAGTAGGCTTACATGGGGAGAGACCCCATGTAGAGTAGAATGGTCACCAACCCCAGCAAAGTAGGCTTACATGGGGAGAGACCCCATGTAGAGTAGAATGGTCACCAACCCCAGCAAAGTAGGCTTACATGGGGAGAGACCCCATGTAGAGTAGAATGGTCACCAACCCCAGCAAAGTAGGCTTACATGGGGAGAGACCCCATGTAGAGTAGAATGGTCACCAACCCCAGCAAAGTAGGCTTACATGGGGAGAGACCCCATGTAGAGTAGAATGGTCACCAACCCCAGCAAAGTAGGCTTACATGGGGAGAGACCCCATGTAGAGTAGAATGGTCACCAACCCCAGCAAAGTAGGCTTACATGGGGAGAGACCCCATGTAGAGTAGAATGGTCACCAACCCCAGCAAAGTAGGCTTACATGGGGAGAGACCCCATGTAGAGTGAAATGCTCTCCAATCTCGGTAAGGTATGCTTGTACGCACAGATATACAGTGTAGTGTAGAAAGCTCTCTAATTTCGGCAGGGTAGACTTACATGTGGGGTAGAAGATTCTTCAACCATAACCATGGTAAGATAGGCTTACATGGGGAGAGATCCCATGTATGGTAGAAGGATTTCCAACCTCAGCAAGGTAGGCTTACATATGGAGACACCCCATTTGAAGTAGAAGGCTCTCCAACCTCATGTAAGGCTTACACGTGGAGAGACTCTATGTGGAATAGAAGGCTCTTGAACATCGGCAAAGTGCTCTTACATCTGCAGATATCCCGTGTAGTGTAAAAGCCACTTCAACTTATCCAGGTAGCCACACATGTATATGTCTGTATCTGCTCTCGTGTCCTACACCAGATGAACCTTGCTTGTTCCTTACTCAGAATATGGTTTTCTAGCACTGTTGATAAACCCTGTTTTTATGTTGCAGAAAAACTATTGAACTCAACTGGCAGGGAACTGAGGAGGGCATTGTTTTCTCTCAAGCAAATTTTTCAGGTAACTTTATCTAGCTGTGTGTGAGACGTATAACTGAGCGGTTATTATATCGGTATCTTGACCGAATGTTGTAGGGGCCTGTAAAGGGCACAAAAAAATTGTAACACTGTAGCCTGCAGGCACGAGTTAAGGAATGGCTAAGGAGGGTTGGGCATTGGTCAGCTACCCGCATGCTGTAGAAACTACAAACCACAGGAAGAAGTAAGAATATGTACGCCGGCAGAAGACGAATGGCCAAGCACTGAACTAGCAGTGAATAAAGTCATTTAATGTGTCGTATTCTGTCGGGATCAAGATGCTGAGCAGTGCTTGAGCGGCAGTGGTAGCTACCCATAGCTGACTGCTAGCGCCAGGGACAGCCTGGTTAGTGCTTGAGCGGCAGTGGTAGCTACCCATAGCTGACTGCTAGCGTCAGGGCCAGCCTGGTCAGTGCTTGAGCGGCAGTGGTAGCGACCCATAGCTGACTGCTAGCGCCAGGGCCAGCCTGGTCAGTGCTTGAGCGACAGTGGTCAGCGACCCATAGCTGACTGCTAGCGTCAGGGCCAGCCTGAGCGGTGCTTGAGCGGCAGTGGTAGCGACCCATAGCTGACTGCTAGCGCCAGGGCCAGCCTGGTCAGTGCTTGAGCGACAGTGGTCAGCGACCCATATCTGACTGCTAGCGCCAGGGCCAGCCTGGTCAGTGCTTGAGCGGCAGTGGTAGCGACCCATAGCTGACTGCTAGCGCCAGGGCCAGCCTGGTCAGTGCTTGAGCGACAGTGGTAGCGACCCATAGCTGACTGCTAGCGTCAGGGCCAGCTTGAGCGGCAGTGGTCAGCGACCCATAGCTGACTGCTAGCGCCAGTGTTACCCTGGTCAGTGCTTGAACGTCAGTGGTCAGCGACCCATAGCTGCCTGCTAGCGTCTGGGCCAGCCTGAGTAGTGCTTGAGCGGCAGTGGTCAGCGACCCATAGCTGACTACTAGCGTCAGCACCAGCCTGATCAGTGCTTGAGTGACAGTGGTCAGCGACCTATAGCTGATCGCTAGCGTCAGGGCCAGCCTGAGTAGTGCTTGAGCGACAGTGGTCAGCTACCCATAGTTGACTGCTAGCGTCAGGGCCAGCCTGATCAGTGCTTGAGCGACAGTGGTCAACGACCCATAGCTGACTGCTAGCGTCAGGGCCAGCCTGATCAGTGCTTGAGCGACAGTGGTCAACGACCCATAGCTAACCGCTAGCGTCAGGGCCAGCCTGATCAGTGCTTGAGCGACAGTGGTCAGCTACCCATAGCTGACTGCTAGCGTCAGGGCCAGCCTGAGTAGTGCTTGAGCGACAGTGGTCAACGACCCATAGCTGACCGCTAGCGTCAGGGCCAGCCTTATCAGTGCTTGAGCGACAGTGGTCAGCTACCCATAGCTGACTGCTAGCGTCAGGGCCAGCCTGATCAGTGCTTGAGCGACAGTGGTCAGCGACCGATAGTAGACTGCAGCCATGAGGGCATACTAACCAGAACTGCCAAGACCTTTCTACACCTCCACACGGTGATCATGGTTTACAGGCTGCAACAAGACAGACTGGCAAAGGAGAAGAGATCAAAGAGGGAAGGCTAACCCAGTACCAAAACATGCCTGCTGAAGTCCGATGTGTCGGACCGAAAAATACAATTATCGCTGTCAAGCTGTAAAGTATGACACAGTGCATTCCTTTGACTGGACACAATTCTGCTATTTTCGGGGCTTGGTAGCGACAGATTGAGAAAAAAACGAAGAAGAAAAAGTATAAGAATGGTTTTGGGCTGGCAAGAGCAGTTTTTCAAGTAGCTATGGGAAAACAAAAACAGTGTATGGTGACTGTAGAAATAAGGGGCCTTTATTTATCAGCCTTTAAATCCTTTCGAGCTATCGCATCGATTGCAATAAACGCCGCGTTGTTTTATAGTAGATGCATTATAATAGAGTACGTTTTGTCTAAGGTCGAGATCAGTTACTGGTTTGCGCAGTGGTTGTTGTTTGCGAATGCTCACAATGAGTAGGTTTGCCTTGAAAAGGACGTTAAGTGATGATTGCAGTAGCTTTCCTCATATCATTGCTGATGAAGATGGATCGGGGTTCTCCAGGCAGTTATGCTATGCTAGCCTTCATCTGCATGTCGTTCACTACTAAGGGGATCACGTAGATCCTTCACCTTGTTAGCCAGGCTATCATGAAAACAGTCCGTTTCCATGGAGGGCTACGAGGATGCCGAGGTGAGGGTCTTGGCCAATATATTTTGCCTGACCCTGACTAACAAGTCTGATCAGTATATTTTGCCTGACCCTGACTAAAATGTCTGATCAGTATATTTTGCCTGACCCTGACTAACATGTCTGATCAGTATATTTTGCCTGACCCTGACTAACATGTCTGATCAGTATATTTTGCCTGACCAGACGTTAGTCTTCCTCCCCAGCGCAGTTATAGAGCACTCGTTCTTCATGGTCTGGAATTCAGCTCCCGCTACCGACAGCTTTAGTCGACCTATCTGTGATTAATTAATTGCTTATTAAGCCCTTTTAGAGTTTGGTTGCGGGAGATTGAGAACGAACGAAGCCAAGCCAAGCCAAATGATTGTTGTTGAATGCCCACAATGAGTAAGTCCATTTTTTTGTGCGCCCTGACAAAGGTCGTTAAGTGGTTGGTTGTAGTATCTTTCCCCACATCCCGAGCGTGCTGATTTAGGTGGACCGGGGTCCTCCAGGCAGTTGTGCTATGCTTGGCTTCATCTGCCTGTCGATCAATACTGCAGGGATCACGTCGATACCCCATGTCATTAGCCAGGTTGTCATTAAATTAACCCGTTTCCAGGTAAAACTGCAAGGAAGTCTAGGTGGTGGTCTGGGTCAGTATATTTTGCCTTACCCTGACTAACATCTCCGTGCCTGCCCAGACATTAATCTCTTCTCCATCGACCCAGTTGTAAATGGCTACCTGGCTGACGGCAAGGGAAGGAACAGGACAGCAAGAATGTGAACCGGCTACCCCACCTCACTAAGCTCCTGTCTAGTACAATGAAAGCTCTAACACTCCACCCCCGACGGCAGTGTTTACTATGGGACTACCTACTATGGGAACACTATTGTATATTGAAACATTATTTGATGTCATGCAAGCGAGATCTTTAATTCATTCGGGATGTACATTTCATATTTGTACCACTGTACATCAAAGGGTAATCGAAGAATTGATAAACGCAAAAGTGATCGATGGAGTTTACTGAATACCAAGGCTGTTCATGAGGATAGCCAACATTCAAGTGAGATATAGGAATGTTTACTTAAAGCTTATGGATAAGAGGAGGTTTAGTCAAAGTCAATATTTACAAGAAGGTTTACTAAAAGCCACTGTATACGGCAATGTTTACTAAAATGCCAAAACAGCTACACAGCGATGCTTTGTCAAATCCAGTGTATACGGGAAAATTTACAAAACGCTAATATTGGCTGCAACGTTTTGCTAAAAATCCAATGTATACTGGGACATTTACTACATACAAATGTATACTGGAATGTTAACTAAAAGCCAAGGTGGTATAGCAATGTTTACTAACAGTTAAAGAGGTATAGGAATGTATACTAAATGTTAAGCAGGTCTAGGAATGTTTACTGCTGTTGTTGTTTGCGAATGCCCACAATGAGTAGGTTTACTCTTTTGTGTGCTCTGAAAAGGAAGTTAATGGCGGGTTGCAGTAGCTTTCCTCACATCCCGTGCTGATGAAGGAGAACCGGGGTCCTCCAGTCAGTTGTGCTATGCTAGGCTTCATCAGTGTGTCGCTCATTACTATAGGGATTACGTCGATCCCTCACCTCGTTAGCCAGGCTCCCATGAAAACAGCCCGTTTCAAGGGAGGGCTACTAGGAAGCCGAGGTGAGGGTCTTGGCCAGTATATTTTGCCTGACCCTAACTAACATGTCTGATCAGTATATTTTGCCTGACCCTAACATGTCTGATCAGTATATTTTGACTGACCAGACGCTAGTCTTCCTCCCCGAATGTTTGCTAAAAGCTCAGAAGGTATAGAAATGTTTGCTAAAATCTCAGGAGGTATAGAATAGTTTACTAAACATCAATGGAGAACAGGTGTATGTACTGTCAAGGATGGTACAGGACGGTTTACTAACATCTAATAAAGTTAACGAAGACTTAATAAAAGTTAATGTAACACTCAAAGATTAATTGGAATAAAAAAGGCTGGGGAAACATCAATGAGTTGGCAACCTGCCCTAACCATTGATAACAACTTTCTTAAACCTCCAAACTTAAGGTAAATGTGTGAAGCGAGTGAATGAGCGAAAGATGCATAAAGGTCTGGGAGAAAGGGTATATATTTAATTGATGTTTCGGGTCAAGTGCGCCATCTATGTTTCACCTCAACGTTTAGTACGCCATTCGTTCCAGGTCAAATATTAAATATACCATGGAAGTTTAAGGCCTAGTCGGCATTCACAATGAAATATCCAATTCATTCGACATCTCCTCGTGGTAGGTCACCCGCAATGGTTCGCTCATGCCCTCTGCCTCGTCTTGAAGACACGATCTAGCAGGCGTGTTCTTGTCCATCTGTTAATGTTATTCTTCCACTTTTAGTATTGTTTGTCTCTGGTTTGATTACTCTGTAGTTACATTGAAGTATTGTTTTCAACAAAATATGTCATTTGGTATCATTTGGCTCATTAACTCCGTGTGTACTTCTAATTCCTCTGACTCTTTATTTGTTTTTTTTTCCTACCTTGGAATTCCTCTCTTTCTCATTTCAGCGACATTGATTCTCTCACCCGTTTGTTAATTATCAATGTTTCTACACCATACAGTAGTTTATTTAACACCTGGTCACTCTCATTTTAAATATTTGAGTAATTTGTTTGGATCTTAATATCATCATCGTGTGGCGTGTCATTTGCTGAACGTCGCTGTCATCACAGCCCGTTATAGACTAGCATGGTTTTTGGGGGGCAATTTGTCATTTAGTAGTTCGCTGTTGCTTTCTGAACGTTGTTCTGGCCACTCACCAGCGTTGGTTTCTTAGCTAGATACTAGGCCTTTCCAGCTGCTGCTTGAGAGTCGTTATCAACTAGATCGGTCGTCCGCCTTTTCCGCCAGCAACTGTGTGTACTAGTCAGGGGTGACTTCCCCTATTTTCCTCCCTCCATTTAATTCACGCAGTTTAGCCGGCAAGCCAAAGCCGTTGCGGGGGGGGGGGGGGGGGGGGGGGGGGGTTATGCCACACACAGGCAGACTCTATGAGCTAAGTAGAAATGTTGGAATAAATTAGGCCAAAATATTTTCATATATGTTTGCGAAAACTGCCTTGGTCATTGCCATTTTCTTTCAGATTTTTATTTCACATCTTCTAACCTCCGTTATCAAATTGTCAAGATAAGAGAATCTTTTGACCTGTTCTAGGTACAGAATATGTACGAAGATACTGTTAGTAGAGTGGTACGTGAAGAAGCACTGAATGACTGCTTCGGGGTGCAAACATGGGTGAGACAGAGATGCCTGATGGTGTCTTTCCTGTTCTTGTTGGATATAGATTGGATACTGAAGACGTCAATTCAGAGAGAGAAAAAAAACGTATCCAGTGGGCCATTATTGTCACAATTGGAGGACCTGGACTTCGCAGATGATCTGGTACTTTTGTCGCACAGGCAAAGTCAAATGCAAGAGAAACTTTGTAGGATGAAGGAACAATTAGCCGAATTGGGACTGAATATCAACATGAAGAAAACCAATCCCCTTAAACAGCACAATCAACAAAGAACCAATCATGCTGGAGGTAGAGCTGTTGGAAGAAGTGAATACTTTAACATTTGTAGGCAGCACAACGTGAACATCAGGAGGTACAGAGACGGATCAATTGGAGTTCCTGGCACAGAGCAACATATGGAGATCCAGATAAACCAAGATTCGTAGCAGAGTGAGAATTTTCAACGCCATTGTCAAGTCGGTGCTGCTGTATGGAGTGATGTTCGTCCATCACAAGTGACGAAGACCACTCTATTTGTTCAACCCTTGGACAGTCTTTGCTCTTGCTGTGTGATTTGGATTAAAGTGTGAATGAAACTGTGCCTTTTATCAACCTCACTCTCTGGTCTTGAGCTACCCTTGGCCAGAGCAAGATATTTATCGAGACGACTGGAGATAGCACAGGATGCAGATTTTTGTTCAGGGTTTACTCCCGAAGCCTGTCCTGTAAACAGGTATCCCTCAAGGCAACGGAGGTGATTTACATATAACTTTGTGTGTCGTGCGTTTTCCATAACCGCAAGAGGCCGTAGGGACATCACTCAACGTGAAACCTGCATATCTCTTCCCGGCTGTGTTCACTTCATTTTAGCCGTGTCTAAATTTCACAGACCAAAAATGACGTTTGCAGCTAAAGCGAAGGACGCCAATCTCGTGAAGTTCAACCATGTGAACTAGGCCTGAAATACGACACAGGTTAAATCATAGTGCTATTCATATAGCCGATGTCTAGGTCAGGATAATCGGACGGAAGAAATCACAAAAAAACTAACGAATTAACCAGTCCAAATGGAAAACAACACCACGTTTCCGTAGACAAGTGTGAATTCAAGGCAAATTCGGGGCCTGACGGCATCGGTTTGGAGTAGAATCGTGGAGAACGACAAACTTCATATACAAAAATATTAGTTCTTTGTTCACATATGCCTACAACACATATGCCTACAACACAGATGCCTACAACACAGATACATACAACACAGATGCCTACAAAGGATAATGGTCATAGAGTGGTAGGAAATGGTTAGGAAGAAAGACATGTGGGATAGGAGCCAACAACAGCCACTGGAACGATAGGAGAAGAAAGATTTGCGCGTTGCAGTATTTCTGTGTTTGTTTTCTTGTCCTGTCACCTGATGTTCATAATTTTCCGTAGGTAGCGGAGGTTAATAGAGTTTAGCCATCTCTCGTGCCTAGAGTATGTCGTCCATGTCTCTGATGTGTACAGCAGGGTGATGAGAACACAGGCCCGAAATATCTGCATTTTTGTCTGCAAATTCAGTTTAATAATTCTCCACGCCCTCTTGAAAAGGTCGGCAACAGTAGTCGCTGCTCTTCCAATTCTTATATTTATTTCCTCGTCTGCAGATAGGGCGCTTGTAATTGTTGACCCGAGGTAGCTGAAATTTGTGGTTGATGCTAGGAGATTGCCATTGAGAGTGATGATTGTCTTGGGTGTGTAAATGTGAGACCAGAACATCCCAACCATAGATGAATGATCGCGAGGAGTAACACCCTCGTGCAGGGCAGCAAAGGAGTGACAGCACTATCATGTCGTTGTTTAAACATACATTTTGCTATTGGTGTTCTTATTACTGCTGAGCTTCACTTGCTTCTCTTCTTCTTTTTCTCTTCTTCTTCTCTAATAAGGGGGGTCTCTGTGGCGAAGTGGTCAAGTCGTTTGCCTCGTGTTCGTGGTCGGGGTTCGATTTCGAGCTGCGACGGTCGGTCCATGATGTCAATTTTTTACGGAGATTTTACGTTCATCGCTGGAGCTACGGAGTTCGTGCTGTGTGCGATGCTCTCGACAGGTGGGGTACCCATCTGCCGAGCGAGACCGAGCTAAAATGGGGAAAAAAACCGGAGGCAATGAAGTCGAGCCCCTGCTTAAAGTGTTTTTCTTTCTTTTCTTTTTTCTTTTATAAACGGTTTAAACGTCCCATTATAACAGCTGATGGAAAGTTTACTAGTAAGAAACCGAATTAGACAAAGATGTACGGTATGTATTGGTATGCTAAACGTAAAGTTAGTGTCACAATAGACAATGCTGTCCTGGATGAAGTGTTAGAGCCTATTGTATAAGGTCACAGTTTGTTAATGAGGTGTGGTGACCAGTTCCCTTCTCCGCTGCCCTTCATTCACTTTCAGTAAGCCATGTACCCATTTGCAGATGTTCGACTGGAGCATGCATATACGAGAGGTGAACTCAATACCATTGTCGCCGAACTTGAGTCCTCTACAACTACACTACTCAGACGCGTGTATTGACACGGCTTCAAACCCTAGACCAATTGTTCCGCAGGCCAATGCCCTTTCGGCTGAGATATACAACCATATAATGTTTTCCATATGAAACGCTTAATTAACATAGTAGGAGTAGGCGGTGTTGCGATGGATATCTATGGAAGCTCATCTTCCTGTAGCATGTCCTTTGTAGAACGTTGCTCCCATCACAGTCTGTCTGAAAGAAACTCGTTCTCTTGCCAAAACTCCAGCCTCCGCCACAGTCATACCCAGGCATTCCTGGATATCTTGGTGTCATCGTCTACTTGGTCTACCCCTTCCTCTTTTGACTGGCACCATACCTTCCATCACCGTCCTCTCAAGACCGTTGTGTCTCTTGATGTGACCAAAGTATTTGCATTTTCTAACCAAAATGGAATTGATAAACCAGTTCTCCTCTATGTTCACATCTTGCCGAATGTCTACATTTGTTTTTTTAAATTTTGTATATAAGCTGCTCATTTTTAAAACCTTCCCGCACTCCTCTTCTTCCCTCTCCTCTCTTCTTCCCTCTCCTCTCTTCTTCCCTCCCTTCCATTTTTATGGCTTTCTCTGTCCGCCATTCAATTCGCCGTCCTTATATTCCTTCAACCTACCGATTTGTTTCCTCCTCAACCTTGCCATCATCACCCCCACCCCTCAATGCGTCAATCTCTGTCACCTTCTCCTCCCACCCAGCGGCCCATCCTCTCGTCAATCCACCCCCAACTACCGTCGTATGCATGCGCACCACACTTCGAATTGGGTATTGATGTCATTGGTTATTGATGCCAACAGCTCATTTGTATCTATGCCGCTGCTGTAAATATTTCGACAAACCATATCCCGATTATACGCAACCGGCTTGTGTGATGTGAGTCGAGGAAATGGGTGAGGTATCCAATCAAACGCGATGTAGCAGGTTATGTCCACAAAGAGTCCAACAAACGGTCAGTACGCAAAATTTGATTTAGATCGATGAAACAGTGTAGAACTGTATCAGAAACAAACCATGCAGGCTTTCAGCTTTATGTTTGTGTGCGTCGGTGGTTGCGGGTGTGTGCGGGGCGGGTATGTATACATGGGAAGAGTGAGAGAGAGGGTTAACACAGAGTAGCATTTTAATTACTCTGGTGTAACGTCTGTGGTAAGCACAGGTACTGAAAGTGCAACACATCGACAGGACTTGTTTCTCACATTAATGGGCCGGGTTCCTGAACCGGTCGTGGCAAACATAGTTCATGAAATTGTTGTTGTTGTTGTCATCGCTGCTACTGCTGCGAATACCCACAATGAGTAGCTTTACTCTTTTGTGCTCCCTGAAAAGGACGTTAATTGGCTGGTTGTAGTAGCTTTCCTTACATCCAGAGCGTGCTGGTGTTCCTGAATCCTTTAGACGGTTGTACTATGTTTGGCTTCAGCTGGGTGTCGCTCACTTCTACGGGGATCACATCGTTCCCTCACCTTATTGGCCAGGATGCCATGAGAATAGCCCGTTTCCAGGGAATGCTGCCAGGAAGACAATTTGTGGGTCTTTGGCAGTATATTTTGCCTGACCCTGACTAACATGTCTGATCAGTATATTTTGCCTGACCATGACTAATTTTTTGGCAGGCGAAAATCCACTTATGGCTTGCCAGGTCAATCCCATAATCTGTTAGCCCCTGAAATATACGATCGCCTATTTTTGAGACTGGTGGAGATGGAAGCGTAAATTAGAGCAAGGTAGACCCTCAGCCTATCAGACGCCATCTAAGCTGCTCCGATAACCAAGACCTGAAGTTATAGCTACACAGTTCCGTTTTTTTGCGACATATTCTCTGTGGGGCGAATAGTCCTAGAATAATTTGAGTAGATTTTTAACTAGAATTTTGCCCGAACATTGATTGCAAACCGCCAAGGGATTTTAACGTGCTATACACTGAAGACGGGAGTCCGATCTCACTACTCAGAGATCAGTGGAATTATTACAAGATTTAAAATTATTGAAAAAAATCCCGGTCTCCACATTGATTCGAACCCGCGACCACCGGCACCCGAGGCGGACACCTTACCCCGAGACCACTGAGTTATATTACATTATGCAGAAATGTTATCACTGCAGACACATCAGTAACAAGTCTTTATTTGAAAATGGTGATGGTTCCTGTAGCTCGCTGGTTGTGCACGCTCTTGCCCCGTAATCTCAGACGGAACAGCCTTGTCGACCTACTACCGATTTCTGAATCATGCATTATGTACTTAGCTGATTCATAGTTTTTATTGCGGTCGTCTGGTACAGGGCTTCCCAACATTTTCAGAATGACGCAAGTGCATTCCTTTATCCATTACTTCCCGGACAGGTTCTCAGTGTCATTGGTTATTGCTCTTGTTGTTTGTGAATGCCCACAATGAGTAGGTGTACTCTTTTGTGCATCCTGAAAAGGACGTTATGTGGCGGGTTGCAGTAGCTTTTCTCACATCCCGAGCGTGCTGATGAAGGTGGAGCAGGCTCCTCCAGGCGGTTGTGTTATGCCTGGCTTCAACTGGGTGTCACTCACTAATACGAGGATCACGTCGATCCCTCACCTGGTTAGCCATGCAGCCATGAAAACAGCCCGTTTCCAAGGAGGACTGTGAGGAAGTCAACGTCAGGGTCTTGGTCAGTATATTTTGCCTGACCCTGACTAACATGTCTGATCAGTATATTTTGCCTGACCCTGACTAACATGTCTGATCAGTATGTTTTGCCTGACCCTGACTAACATGTCTGATCACTATGTTTTGCCTGACCCTGACTAACATGTCTGATCAGTATGTTTTGCCAGACCCTGACTAACATGTCTGATCACTATGTTTTGCCTGACCCTGACTAACATGTCTGATCAGTATGTTTTGCATGACTCTGACTAATATGTATGATCGGTATGTTTTGCCTGACCCTGACTAACATGTCTGATCAGTATGTTTTGCCGGAGCCTGACTAACATGTCTGATCACTATGTTTTGCCTGACCCTGACTAACATGTCTGATCAGTATGTTTTGCCTGACCCTGACTAACATGTCTGATCACTATGTTTTGCCTGACCCTGACTAACATGTCTGATCAGTATGTTTTGCCTGACCAGACGTTAGTCTTCTTCCCCGATTATTGCTCTTAATCCGTCATAGTAAATTCAGTATTTAAAAAGTTTTTAAATGCATGCTTAGTGAATACTCTATCATTGAATGCATGCTTAGCTAGTTATGTCTGCTTTCATCAGCACTCTCGGGATGTGAGGAAAGCTACAACAACCCACCACTTAACGTCCTTTTCAGATCCCATAAAAGAGTAAACTTACTTGTGGACATTCGCAACAGACGACGTGATGCCCAGAACAGGGGAAGTAATTCAGTACTCAGAAGCTCATCTTTACCTGTTCGCCCAATTCTGTTCACAACAACTGTTTTAAGACCCTCGGTTCTAAAGCAAAGATGACTTGTGTCCAATTGAGTCACACTTCAGCAAACATACACCTGATTTATATCACCGTTTTATTTACATCTTGATCAAATATGCCCGATTTTGTTTTCAGCACTAACCACATGTCCCCAACAGGCCTCTGCGTGTTTGTGCTGGGCTAATAAAATGCTGATCTGCCCCGACGGTCGTGTTGATCTTGTGGTGTCTGAACGAGGTCAGTTCAGTTCAAGTGCCATCTCCGCATTGAAGATCGGCTGCAATGGATCTCTAGTGTATTCTCTCTCTTGCCGTAATGTTGCAATCTGAGAGGCTTTCTCCAGCCGATCTCCTGATGTTATCCACCAACCTATAACGGTGTCTGCATCTTGGACGATTGCCTTCCACCCTGCCTTCTAGTACGGTCTTCAACAAGGATAACCGCCTTGTTATATGACCAAAATAACGTAACTGTCTAACCACAATTTCGTTCATTAATTCTCTTTTCACCCCTAACTTTTCCAATACCTCCAAGTTTGTGTTCTTTTCTTTCCAAGAAATGCGACCCATTCTTCTATATACCCACATTTCGAAGGCTTCAATACTCTTTTCCAACTTGTTATTCATTGTCCATGTTTCTGCGCTATAAAGTAGTGACGAGTATACATAACACCTGGAAATCTTCATTTTCAAATTATGATTTACCTGTTTGGATGTCAGAATGTGTCCCATGTTGCTGAATACCATCTTGGCCATACCTATTCTCTTTCTGATTTCTTTTTCACAGCTGCCATCTTTCGTTATTATATGACCTAGATAGGAGAAACTCTGTACCTGTTCCAGTAGTTGATGTACCTGTTCCAGTAGTTGATCCCTTGCATACATGGTTTTTTTTCCCCTTTTCACAATTATCATAAGTCTTTGTTTTCTTTATGTTTATGTCAAATCCAAACTCTTGACTTACTTTGTATAGTGTTATGACAAGCTCATGTAACTATTGCTTCTATAGCTATCCTGTGTCATAAAATGGACTATTACGTCTAGAGCTGTCTTGTATTCCTGTGTCATAAAATGAGCCATTGCTTCTAGAGCTGTCTTGTATTCCTGTGTCATAAAATGGACTATTGCTTCTATAGCTTTCTTGTATTCTTGTGTCATAAAATGGATAATTGCTTCTAGAGCGTTCTTGTATTCCCGTGTCACAAAATGGGCTATAGTTTTAAAGCTTTTTTGTATTTCTGTGTCATAAATGGGTCATTTCTTCTAGAGCTTTAATGTATTCCTGTGTCATACAATTGGTTATTGTTTCGAGAGTTTTCTTGTATTCATGTATTATAAAATGGGGTACAGTTTCTAGAGCTTTCTTGTATTCCTATTATAAAATGGGATATAGTTTTAGAGCTTTCTTGTATTCCTGTATTATAAAATTGGCTATAGTTGTAAAGCTTTCCTGTATTATTGTATCATCGAATGGGCTATAGTTTTTAGAGCTTTCTCTCGAGCTGGATCAGGACAAACTCCACGTATGTTCTAGATAATGTCCGTTTTGTGAGGACAGTTTCTACCGCTGTAGAACTGGATCAGGGCAAACCCCGTGAATGTTCTAGATAATGTCCGTTTTGTGAGGACAGTTTCTACCGCTGTAGAACTGGATCAGGGCAAACCCCGTGTATGTTCTAGATAATGTCCGTTTTGTGAGGACAGTTTCTACCGCTGTAGAACTGGATCAGGGCAAACCCCGTGTATGTTCTAGATAATGTCCGTTCTGTGAGGACAGTTTCTACCGCCGTAGAACTGGATCAGGGCAAATTCCACGAATGTTCAAGATAATGTCCGTTTTGTGAGGACAGTTTCTACCGCCGTAGAACTGGATCAGGGCAAACCCCGTGTATGTTCTAGATAATTTCCGTTCCGTGAGGACAGTTTCTATAGTTTAAACATTCGTACCTCCCTTTTCGAGCCCCGGAAATAATCTGCTGAAGGAGGTGCTTAGATGACCGAATCCCATTACTCTTTTATTTCTGATTAGCATGGCGCAGATGTCGCCTAGTGGACCAGGGTTCGTTTCCGAGAAGCCTATTACTTCCTTTTCATTTCTTTAGATTTGGGTATCTGCTTTCCAAGCGTCTCAGTGGCAGGGAGGTAGAGTACTATCGTCTCGCAGCATTGGTATCAGGTTTGATCGCCGATATCGACACACTTCATTGGACGTGTCTGTGAATGAGTAACTGGCCTATTGTTAAAGAAGGAATGACTGCCAGGAAGAGAACAGGCTACCCAACCTTATATAAACACGAGCCATAATGCAATGGAACACTTCATACCCGAAAGCAGTGCCTGCTATGAGAGGGACCACTTTTAATTGTGTGTATGATCCATGCAAAATGTGTCATTGCGATCACTGTATCAGGACTTTTTATTTTACCTGCCTGATGGTTAAAAATCATGATACATGCCATATTTCGTCAATCAATTGAATTGTTCCTCCATTTGTTGAAGTTTTTGTACAACGCTGCATTTGGCTTACACTTACCAGCTTTCAGAAAAGCCAGATTGCAGACTTTTGTTGAAGTTTATGTCCAACGCTGCATTTGGCTTACTCTTAACTAGCTTTCAGAAAAGCCAGATTCCAGACTTTTGTTGAAGTTTGTGTCCGATGCTGCGTTTGGGCTTACTCTTAACTAGCTTTCAGAAACGCCATATTTCAGACTTTTGTTGAAGTTTGTGTCCAGCGCTGCGCTTGGGCTTACTCTTAACTAGCTTTCAGAAACGCCAGATTTCAGACTTTTGTTAAAGTTTGTGTCCAACGCTGCATTTGGCTTACTCTTAACTAGCTTTCAGAAAAGCCAGATTCCAGACTTTTGTTGAAGTTTGTGTCCAACGCTGCATTTGACTTACTCTTAACTAGCTTTCAGAAAAGCCAGATTCCAGACTTTTGTTGAAGTTTGTGTCAAACGCTGCATTTGGCTTACCCTAACTGGCATTTTAGAAAGCCCAATTCCATTCCATTGTGTGTGTGTGTGTGCTTGTGTGTGTGTTTATGTTTGTGTGTGTGTTTATGTGAGTGTGTGTGTGTGTGTTGCTATGAATGCCCACAATTAGTAGGTTTACTCTTTTGTGACCCTGAAAAGGACGTTTAGTGGCGGGTTACAGTAGCTTTCCTCACATCCTGAGATTGCTGGTGAAGGTAGACCGGGGTCCTTCAGGCGGTTGCGCAATGCTTGGCTTCATCTGCGTGTCGCTCACTGCTAAGAGACTCACGTTGAATCCACATCTCGTTAAGTCACTTTCAAGAAGAACAGTTCATTTCCAGGGAGGACCGTGTGTGTGTACTTGCGTGTGTGCTTGTATGTTCTAGTGTGTCTATGTGTGTTTCCCTGTATTTCTGTGTTTTTTACTTGTATGTGTTTGTGTGTGTTTGTGTGTGTTTGTATGTGTGTGTGTGTTTGTGTGTGTTTGTATGTGTTTGTGTGTGTTTGCGTGTGTTTGTATGTGTTTGTGTGTATGTGTTTGTGTGTGTTTGTATGTGTTTGTACGTGCGAGGTTTACTATTATCATCATCTAGGATCTCATAAAAAACATTCATAGCTGACCTAAATATGTTTGTTGAAATCATCATTCGTCTGTCGTGCCAACTAGCGCACGTGATTATTGATCTTTGCACTTCTTGTGCCTGGTATTTACTTAATGTTGTCTGTACTTACTGACTTCTACATTCCTGTCAAATGTTTTTCTATTAGACGGTTACAGTGGCTCTTCTCATATTCATAGGCGCACTTGAGAAGAGAGATCTAGTCTCTCCTGGCTGTAGTTCAATGCTGGACCTTTCAGTAGGCTCACCACTATAGTGATCGCAGTGGGGATCCCTTCAACGTTAGCCAGGCTGCTGTAACACAATCTGTTTTCAGGTGCCCGGTGTGGGTGAGAGGTGGGGGACTTGGTCAGTATGTTTCACCTGACCCTGTGTTGGGAACGAAGACATGTTCTAATCGCTGCACTGCGAGTTACTTGTTCACAGGAAAGGCTTCAGAAGTAATTACTGGAGGAAATTCTGCAACCTGTGTTATCTGCAGTCATCTCGGCTACGTCCTGCTCCTGGGCCGAGGTAGCTCAGAGCATAAAAGTGAGGTTGACAACAGCACACATCTTTCTCATCATCATCATGTAGCATGTCCTTGAAAGAACGTCACTCTCATCACATCCATTCGATAGGAATCTCCATCTGCAGTCAGTCTACCAGCCTGGTGCATGTTCATGTTTAGGGTGTCCTTGATGTCTCGATCAGCAGTCAGTCTACTCGCCTGGTGCATGTTCATATTTAGGGTGTCCTTGATGTCTCGATCAGCAGTCAGTCTACCAGCCTGGTGCATATTCATGTTTAGGGTGTCCTTGATGTCTCGATCAGCAGTCAGTCTACCAGCCTGGTGCATGTTCATGTTTAGGACGTCCTTGATGTTTTGTATCCACCTACGCCTTGGTCGACCTCTGCCTCGTCTTCCTGGAACACTGCCCTCCAGAACTGTTTTTTCCAGTCCGTTATGACGCTTTATGTGGCCAAATAAACTTCCGTTTCCGAGACATAACGTGGTTTATAAGCCAGTTGTCTTCGGCAATCTTGCAGGATGGCTTTTTTTGTTGTTGTTATTTTCTTTACCCAATGTATTTTTAGAATCTTCATCACTTACATTTTTTTAAGAGCATATCATATCGTAAGACCTCTCAGATGAACCGAGCAATCTTCATCTTAAAAACCACACAATGTTCATCCTGAATTAAATATATGGGTCACATCGTCTTATTATTATTATTAATCACCAGCTTCCCTGACCGATTAGGTCTTGGGGATTCTATTTAGTATTGCTGGGGGCTTCGTGGCTTTCCATCCGACCCAAGGCAGAAACCAGAAAAAAATATATATGGCTTCCTCCTGACCACAGAAGGGAGTTTGATGCATTTGACAGTGTCAGAGTCAAACTATATTAATTCCATTGAGGCCCTGACAAGCTTACTATCTTAACGAACATACGGGGTCTCGAGAGGAGTCTCGTAATAGTCGGTTCAGTTGTGTTTCAGCTTTTATATAGAGCAAATGGCATGTTTCTCGCAGTGTTGTTGTTACAGGTGTGGCAGCATCCGGGATCTTGCCCTTCGACCCAATTATATGTAATGGTATCTGCATATGTTTATCACTCGTTGTCTAGTGTCATACAAAGTTTGCATACACAATTTATTTGGCTTCGATAGAAGAAGCATTTTCAA
Organism: Ariolimax columbianus; assembly: GCA_036924085.1. Lineage (NCBI taxonomy): Eukaryota > Metazoa > Mollusca > Gastropoda > Stylommatophora > Arionidae > Ariolimax > Ariolimax columbianus. Next base: position 28,743,572 of record JAVGWX010000016.1, on the reverse strand, counting down.
AATGATCAAAATGATTATCAACGGTTTCGTATGGGTCTGTACACAACCAACTCTAATGAGTGTGTTGTGTTTGGATTCTGTTCAGGTGCTTGTTAAGTTAATTAAGTTGGATGTGTTGGGTTCTCAGTCGGACAATGGTGTGCTCTGATCCTTCGTTGTGAGTTTTTTATACCGTCATTTGGATTGGGGCCTGCCATATCGCAGTGTAATGTCAAGTTAGGTGCACTCAGCTCTGTGCAGTGCCAAATTGGGCATCCTCAGCCCACGTCGTATTGCATTGCCGAGCTAGCACAAAATCCGTAGCAGTCAACCATCTGCACCAACCAACGGAACCCCGAGAGATTCCCTCATCTGTTACCTCCTTAATGTTTCAGTTTTGCAATAAGACAGGACCCAGTCAGCGCTGTGCAATGCCGAGGTGGGCAACCACAGCACAGTGCAGTCATATCTGATGTTGTCGCCATCTTTACTTGCGGTGTGCAACTATTATTTGTCAAGCCCGGGCGATTTCCTAAGTTTGGCCCTGTCTAAACGATTTGCATAATGATGAAGAGTGCCCTTTCTTAATCCAGATAGATCAAATTGGGAGACAAAAGCTGGAAAACAAGGGTACACTCCTAAGCCAATAAATTTGTAGAAACAATGTCATACAACATTTCATGTGGGATACGAGGTAGCGCAGTTGTTAGTGCACTGGCTTCCCCCCTGGTTATTCGGCGTTCGGTTACCCTTTCACTTCATGTGGGAATTTTTCTAATTACAAAATGGCTTCCGGGGTCCACGCTGCCTAAAAATTGGTACCAGAATAATCTGGGAAAGCAAAGGCGACCTGCGTGATGTTGACCACATCACTCCTAGTGTGCCGCTGGTCAAGAAAAATATGGACGTAACACCATATTCCCGATTCGCAACCCAGATGTGAAATTGGGATTCTTTTGTATGCATTTTATGTTGGGAGGAGGAGAAGAGAGTGGCCAAACAGTTAGTGATCGCATACTGGTCTCCTGATCAAGGTGACGTGCATTCAAAACCTCGTTAAGACATATTTTTTTTAATCTCAGGATTGCTGTGGTTGAGAGGTAAGGCACTCACCTCTCAAAGCGATAAAGGGAAACGGTGGGCTATCGAATTCCTGAAGTTTCAAGCGACCCTCAGTCTCAAGGGAGGTGAGACAAGAGTGCCTGCAACCTGAGTTACCTCCAGTCGTCTTGACTTAAGTCTTGACACACCAATCCACCGGCTACAAAGGCACCAGCAAACGGCAATCTTCCATCTAAGAACAGGTCACAGCAGACTACTGGGCCACCTACATTGACTTAAAATGTTCAAAACAAATGAATGTTCATATGGGACAGGAGTCTAGACCCCTGAACACGTACTTCAAGAGTGCCCAGCCCACAAAGAACTAAGATGCCAGACCTGGCCAGATGAAGCAGAATGATGCAAAAACTATTGGGTCACCATTCAGACCTGGAAAGGACTGTTGACCTCATCTTGGCGATAGGACTGAAGATTTAGCATGATCAGAAAACCGGAATGCAGAAGAAGAAGAAGTCTTGTCACTGGTCTAAGGTAGCTTGGGACCAGAGAGTGAGGTCGATGACCAGCGCAATTACTTTCTCACTATAATCTGAATACAGTGCAAGTTACATCATCGAGACAAAACCATCTGATAATGTCGCCATCCTCGCTTACTATGGACAAGAGCAGTATTTTTTTTATATCTGAAGTAAAACAAAAATCTAACACTGCAAGAAAAAGCATCATTTTTCCAGTACATAATAAATAATAAATTTGTTTATTTATTTATTTATTTTTTTTTTTTTGGGGGGGGGGGGGGGGGGGGGGGGGTGGCGCTGCTATTCATTTATAAATTTATAATTAGATGGGAAGTTTTATTGCTTTTGTTATTCCTGATAAAAATTTCGTTTTGGCAGCTCATGCTGTTCTCTTGAATTTTGTTGTCTTAAGGTCTGGATTTAGCTCTGTGGATAGGGATGGGGTATTTTGGGATCATAAGGAAGGTGCCTGTTTGGTCTGGTCTTACCGGCGCCAGGTGTCGAATAACCTCGGGGAAAGGCTTGTCTATTTTAGGGGATCACCAGGCATTCCTGGGTTATATGATTTTGTCTGTTATACACGTTGCTGTTGATATTTAACGCTGCTCGTGCTCGGTTGAGTTAGCTCGTGATGAAATTTCTTGTTGAAGGCGGGCTACAGTGGCTCATATATGACATGGTGTACTTAAGAAGGTGGACCAGGATCTTCTTGGCTGTGACACAAAACAAGGTTCTTCAGTAAGCTCACTACTATTCTTGGAATTCTTGTAACAATGCTGGTGTATACCTAATCCCAGGCGGAGGAAGACTATCGTCTGGTCAGGCAAAATATACTGATCAGACATGTTGGTCAGGATCAGGCAAAACATACAGGCCAACACCCTCACCTCGGCTTCCTAGTAGCCCTTCCTGGAAACGGGCTGTTTTCATGGCAGCCTGGCTAATGAGGTGAGGGATCAACGTGATCTCCGTAGTAGTGGGTGACACACAGATGAACCCAGCATAGCACAACCGCCTGGAGGACTCCAGTCCACCTAGATCAGCACGCTCAGGATGTGAGGAAAGCTACTGCAACCCATCACTTAACGTCCTTTTCAGGGCGCACAAAAGAGTAACCTACTCATTGTGGACATTCGCAAACAACAACCTAATTCCAGGTAGCCGAAGGCTATTTGTAGTACGTTCCTTGTTTACAGTATGATCAGTATGCTTTGCGTAATCATGTTTACTCTTTGCTCCCTTGTTGTAAATAAAGTAGCGACAATGATAATGTATATTTTTAATATACATTAAAAAAATAGAAACAATACAGTATTAGCCACTCTCGAATCAAACCTTGGACTTCCACATGATAAGTGCGTCTCAATGCAATAAAGTCAAGAGTTTGGTGATTCAAATAACAAAACACTAGCTTTTGTTTCAGGAGTGCGAATTGTTTCATTTTTTTTCTGTGCTTAAAATGTATTTGTCTTTGCAATCGTTTTCGATGCTTTGTTCGCGGCGAGGAAAAAGCAGATAGCTCAGAAATTCTCCAACAGTCACCTCTAAAAATAGACAGTCGAGTCTCTCTTAAGGCTAACTGACACCTGTCGAACATACACATTTCATGAATAGGTCTTGATGAACGGACAAGGAGGTCAGATTGAACATAAAAAGAAGTCATGATGAACCTATGAAAAGGTGATGATGTGTCTATGAAGAGGTTATTGAGAGCCCTTGAAGAGGTCATTGAGAGCCTATAAAGACATCATTGAGAGCCCTTGAAGAGGTTATTGAGAACCATTGAAGTCATTGAAAGCCCATAAAGAGGTCATTGAAAGCCCATGAAGAGGTCATTGAGAGCCCATGAAAAGGTCATTGAGAGCCCATGAAAAGGTCATTGAGAGCCTATGAAGACGTCATTGAGAGCCCTTGAAGAGGTTGCAAAAGCTCTAGAAGGAGGCAGCAAAAGCTCTAGAAGGAGGCCATGTGAGCCCAGCAAAAGGTACTGGGGAGTCCATGTGCTCATGAGACTTAATTGCACATTTTGATATGGCTTACTCCCTATAGGGGTATGACCTTCCTGTTTAGAGAATCAGAGCCCGGCAAACTTTGGCTGTGAGCCATGCTGCTAACTATTTCACTGCATCTAGAGGGATCATGATGCTGAGCAGCACCTCAGCTGCAGCTGTCAGCAACCCATAGCTGACTGCTAGCGTCAGGGCCAGTGATCTAGAGCTGTCAAGACCCCCTCTACACCTCCACGCTATGATCCTGGACAACAGACTGCAGCTGAGCAGACTGGCTAAGTAGAACGGATTGAAAAGGGAACACAACCCGGTACTAAAAAATGCCTCCTGAAGATGTATGTGTCTGAACAAAAGGTGCGAATATTGCAGTCAAGCTGTAAACTACAACACAATGCATTCCATTCTCCGGACTACATCCTTTTCAGGGCTTGGTAGCGGAAGATTGAGAACGAACGAAAAAGTAGAAGACGACTGCATCTAGAGGTCACAAGAAAGTCTAAGGGAGCTGTTAAGAGATATTTGAAAGCTCATTAAATGGTTGAGGTTTTAATAAGCCCATCAGTAGGTCTTAGAAAGCTCTTCAAATGTTTTAAAGGGTCAATTATATTTTAAAGAGTTTCTGATAAGGTCTCTGAGATCCCTTTAAAAGTTTGTATGGTAGCCATAATAAAAATCTTGTAGAGCATCTGGACATCCAGGAGCATATGTTAAAAGAGTTGACCTAGCTTACTTCTCCTGGTCCAGAGATAGCTCAAAACCATGTTGATTTCCTTCCACTTCTAGGATGACAAGGACCTTGTCCACGAGTTTGTTAACAATGATGGCCTTGACTGTCTCATCAAGGTGGGCACAGAGGCAGACCAGAACTACCAAAACTACATCCTCCGAGGTGAGTTTATGTTTATGTAACCAATAGCATATGCACTATGAGAAGAGATGGCTTTTGATTTTTTGTTGTTGTTGTTGTTCCTAAGTAAAACAGGTGCATTTTTTGTTTGCGTTCGCCTTCTATTTCCCAAGGTGATGTGCGCTATACTGTGGTTTATATTTTATTCCTGTCGGCCCAGTAATCCGACAAGTATTTTATGTGTCTGCTTCCTCCTGCATGTTCTAAGGGTTTGCTTCCCTGGGGTAACGGCCGGTGATGTGATGGGGATCGAGCCTTCTGGTTGTGAGCCATGTCACTTAACCACTAGCCACCGTCCCCTTAGATGCATATTTATATTTGCTACAGTTTCCATTATATTTTCAGTTTTGCTGCAACACCTCTGATGATTACGGACAAATCTAGACTTAAGGCGATACATAAGTTTCTCTACCATGACAAAGTAGTGGCGCAAGAATTGTTAATAAAAGCACCTGCCGTAAAGAGTTTCATCTTAAGACAAAGACATTGGCAATCAGAAGAATAGAGAAAACACAAAATATAACACATGTGGCACACAAAAGAAAACTACACCTTCCTATGACATCTAAAAACGCTTCTGACACACGAAAGAAAAATCACCTTCCCATGACATCTAACAACACTTCTGACACACAAAAAGAAAACTACACCTCCCCACGACATCTAAAAACACATCAGGCACATGAAAGAAAACTACACTTTCCCATGACATCTAAAAACACTTCTGACACACAAAAGAAAACTACACCTCCCCACGACATCTAAAAACACATCAGGCACATGAAAGAAAACTACACCTTCCCATGACATCTAAAAACACTTCTGACACATGAAAGAAAACTACACCTTCCAATGACATCTAAAAACACTTCTGACACACGAAAGAAAACTACACCTCCCCACGACATCTAATAACACATCTGGCACATGAAAGAAAACACACCTTCCCTCAATATCTAAAAAAACATCTTGCACATGAAAGAAAACTACACATCCCCACAACATCTAAAAACACATCTGGCACATGAAAGAAAACACACCTTCCCTCAATATCTAAAAAAACATCTTGCACACGAAAGAAAACTACACCTCCCCATGACTTCTAATGACACAAGAAAGAAAACTATACCTCCACATGACATCTAAAAACACATCTGGCACATGAAAGAAAACTACACCTTGCCATGACATCTCAAAACACTTCTGACACACGAAAGAAAACTACACCTTCCAATGACATCTCAATACACTTCTGACACACGAAAGAAAACTACACCTCCCTACGACATCTAATAATCTTGTACATGAAAGAAAACTACACCTCCCCACAATGTCTAAAAACACATCTGGCACATGAAAGAAAACACACCTTCCCTCAACACCTAAAAACACATCTTGCACACGAAAGAAAACTACATCTCCCCACGACTTCTAATGACACAAGAAAGAAAACTAAACCTCCCCATAATGTTTAGCGACACAAGTAGATAGAAGTAATAATAGTAATATTGAGTTTGTTGCATATATACTAATTGTTTCCCTGAACCTTGTCTTACAGCCTTGGGGCAAGTTATGTTGTATGTGGATGGGATGGAAGGAGTTATACGACACAATGCTACTATCCAGTGGCTTTACTCTCTGCTGGCCTCCAAGGTAAGAAGGTATAGTTCTAGAAAAAACAAAACAAAAATGTTGTGGCGACAGAGGGTTATGACTGACAGAGTTTGTTAGTGTTTTTCTTTCACAACAAAGGGTCTGGGTTTGTGCCCTTATTGTAGCACATCATAGTCTTAAACAGCTGTAAATTTGTCACCTGACTCTGATTTTGGAATGTCAAGGCAAGCAGATATTGAATTAGTCAATTCGTCTCATCAAGCTGTAGATCTAACATAGGGTGTATTAGCTGTAGACTGTGTCACCTATAAGCTGATGTTAGACCACAAATCTGGGAGAGTACCAATTGACATATCCATCACAACACTGCTACGGCTTATGCATCAAACCTCAACCCCAATTTATTTTTGAAACATGGCATTGGACATGTCCGCCACTTGCCATACTCACCTAGCATGACTACCTGCAGCTCTTAGCTGTTTCCAAGAATTAAGGTGCCACTTAAATGGACGAGATTACAGAACATAGAATAATTAAAGACACATGCTGTTGTTGTTTCATATTTATTCAGTAATTCACTTACACCATCTATCTATCCTTTGTTGGTCTCCCTCTTGGAGATCGCCAAAAAAGACTTCCAGTAATACTTTCCGCAGTGAAAAGAAGAGTGCCAACTCAGAGGGGGCCTGTTTCAAGAGGATTAGATTTGGAACTGAATAAATCAATTATTTTTATTTCATTATTGTGTTGTTGTTTTTGTTGTTATCCCATAGCTGCTGAGCAAGCCTGTTCTTGGCAGCCTTCTTACGATGCCATACAGGTCTTCTTCAGTTGTTTCACTGCTCCATACAGTGTGTTGGCAATTGTCGGCAGTGCTTGTAAGAATCTTTTCCACATGTCCACAATGAGTAGGTGTCAAACTGTTTTATCACGGTGAGAGCAATATCTGCACTAGGGCAGGTGCTGGAGTTTGATGCGGTTCAAGTGGCTATTGACTCTGATGTGTTCTGTTCGGAACTGAACTGTGAAAACTTTGATCTTTTCTACATCACTTATTTATGTCATCATTACTTTTTGGCTGTGACATTTAGCTAAATACACTGCGACCCGTTATTCCAGTCACCCACCTGTTCATCCAGATTTCCCTGGTATTGTTCTTAATTTTTTTCAGCATAAAGTCGGATACTTTTTGATCAGCCCTAGTAACTGGGCTTTTATTGCTGTTATTTTTGCTGTTGTTAAGGATTCAGAAGCACATGCACCCCCACACTTCATCCCAATCCCATGTAATGGTATCTGCACATGTTTACTAGTTCTTGTTTGGTTCCATACAAACTGTTTCATTTATTTGACCTAGGAGGAAGAAACTTCCTCTAAAGGGGCCAGATGCATTTACACTTCACATTGTAGCACAAAGGTGAATGATTGCACATGCTTGGAAACAAAGACTTCTTTTAAAAGTTGGTGTCTGCAGTAGAGGCCTGCACTTTACACTGGAGTGGAACAGGGAATGAATGGTAGTAGCATACCCCTCCTTACCAATAACAAGTCAAGTTTCAAATTGGGAACTGCTACTGCAGGCTCTATCTGTTCATGGCATTTAAATTGCATATATGTAACATGTTCTCATAAGATTTGGTACAGTCAAATAATAGAATGTGTCCTCTAGGTCTGTCAACTCCATGAGAGGAGCAGACTTACTGCATGGATGTTTTCTAACCTAATCGCAGGACAAACCAGATGGTGACAATAGTAGCATGGGACACAGTGCCAAGTTTATGATGTGTAACAGATGTGATTGAGTTATAATCTGTGGCAACCTTAGAAGCAATAGACAGAGTGTCAAGTAAGTTTATGATGGGGAAACAGGTGTGATTGAGCTACAATCTGGGGCAACAATAGTAGCAGGAAACGGCTGCCAAGTTTATGACTGGAAACGGACGTGATTGAGTCACAGTCTGTGGCAACAATAGATGGATAAGACATACCATGAGGATTATGAAGAGAAACATAAGATTGAGTTACAAACTTTGTGGCAGCAATAGAAGCCTTTCTGTCAAGTTTATTAGGGGAAACAGATCTTATTGTTTAGAGAGCAAACAACGAAGAAGAAGAAGATACTTTATTTCTAGTGTTTTTTATTGTTGTTTAATGCCCTCAATGAGTAAGTTTACTCTTTTGTGTGCCCTGAAAAGGACATTAAGTGGTGAGTTGTAGTAGCTTTCCTCACATCCCGAGCATGCTGATGGTGTACTGTGGTCCTCCAGGCGGTTGTGCTATGCTTGGCTTCATCTACGTGGCACTCACTACTACAGGGATCACATCGATCAACATTTCCTCAGCCAGGCTGCCTTGAAAGCAGCCTGTATCCAGGAAACGTTACATGGAAGAGAGATTGTTGTCTTGGTCAGTGTATTCGCCTTGATGCTACGTCCTGGTCAGCATGTTTTGCCTGACTGGACTAGCGTCTCATTTCCTCTAGTGATATGTAAGTAGTTGGCATACTCATTTTTAAATCAGATAATAAGCATAAGATTTCTGACCCACTCTGTGCCAATCTGTTTCTCTCAGGGTCGTCTTGTGGTTAAAACAGCCTTGAAGCTCCTCCTTGTGTTTGTGGAGTATACAGAGTCCAACACCAACCAGCTAATCAAAGCTATCAACACTGTGGACAGTAGGCGAGGCTTACACCCGTGGGTGAATGTCATGTCTCTGCTGAATGAGAAGGATGGGGCCGACTCCGAGCTGCTCATCTACACCATGACCCTAGTCAACAAGGTTGGTGGGCTGGTTATTATAGAATTAGAGTCAGGGGTTCTTAATCTGGGGTCAACAGACCCCACAGCCTGTGAAGCCTTATTATGTTAATCATCTTCATAAGACCCCCTAGGCCTTCAAAATCATCATCATACAGCCCATAGGCCATCAAAATTATATTTATGCTACACAGGCTATCAAAGTCATCGTTATACAACACTTTAGCCATCAAAATCATCTTCATGCAGCCTTAAACCATCAAAATCATCTTCATGCTACCTTAGGCCATCAAAATCATCTTCATGCAGCCCATAGACAATCAACATCGTCTATATACAGTTCTTGTGTCATCAATATCGTCTCATCAATATCGTCTAAATACAGTTCTTTGGTCATCAATATCGTCTATATACAGTTCTTGGGTTATCAACATCGTCTATATACAGTTATTGAGTCATCATCGTCTTTATACAGTTCTTGTGTCCTCAATATCATCTATATCCTTTCTTGGGTCATCAACATTGTCTTCATGAAATATTTTTACATTAACATTCTTGGTCTTTACTAGAACAACACATAAGAGTAAGATCAGGGCTGTGAGAAGTGCAGCTGGAAAGACAATCTATGACCAAATTCGCAACACTACACCGAGGCAAATAGTGGGGACAAACCCAGTTAGTGCCTACATTGACGCCCAACAAATCAAGCGTTTTGGTCATTTCGTCAAAATGCATTATGACCAGCCTGCAGGGAGAGCATACCATATGCAGGTCTCCTGTCCATGAGCAAAGGGCTGACCATGAAGTCAGTGGATCGAGTATATCTCTGACACACTCAAGAATTTACACCGATTGACAGCACAAGCCTCCCACTTGACGATAATAAGAAGTCTAAGCATCCCACCTCTCTGTGACGCCTCTTGGCAAGAGCAGTAGAACAAAAGAAGTAGAAGAAAGAAGATTAACATTTTGGTCTATCACATCTCTATCACTATTTCTCTTCTGCTGACTATTGATTGGATTATAAACCAACAAAAATGGAATTTAACACAATATCTTGATGATCTGCAGTTTGTTGATGATTTGGCTCTTCTGGCTCATAATGCAATCATATGCAAAATAAATAAATATATTTGACAGGTCACAGAAATCGGGACTGAGAGTACACGGATTGTGTTGGAAGAAATACATGTACAAAATGTGGAATCATTCATGTACATTGGTAGCATTATAGCAAAAGTAGGAGGTAGAGAAAGATGTTACAGAAAGATCCTCAGAATACCCTGGATGGAGAAAAAGACAAATATAGACATTTGGCAAGATTTGAACATTAAGGAGAACTGGTTTATCAATTACATTTTGGCCAGAAAATTGTAATACTTTGCTTACATCAAGAGACACAATGGTCTTGAGAGAACAGTGATGGAAGGTATGGTGCCTGGTAAAAGAGGGAGGAGTAGACCAAGAAGATGATGGTACCGAGATATTCAGGAATGCCTGGGTATTACTGTGGTGGAGGATGGAGCTTCGGAAAGGGAAAGAGTTTCTTTTCAGACAGAATAGGTACCACCTATTCAACAAATTGAAGATAGGGTGTACCGACGAATGCCCGTGCGGTACTGGTAAAATGACCACTGAACATCTGCTGCAGAACTGCCCGACATACGAGGATCAGAGAGAGCAGATGTGGCCATTGCCGGTGGAACTGCAAGACAAGCTCTATGGTAGTGGCGAGAGTCTCAGGATGACCGCCGCTTTTTTTCGAAAAAATAATGGTTACTGTCTGACTGTGTACGCAGAAGAAGAAGAAGAAGACAGACTGTGATGGGAGTGACATTCTATAAAGGACATTCTACATGACGATGATGAGTAGGTACAGATAAAGACATCAACATAGGAATACAAATGATGATAGAGGCTTTTGTTGCATTGAGAAATTTATGAAAACCAAAAGAAGTTTAGTCCACAAAAATAAATATTGTCAACTGCAATGTAAAGTACATTCCATTGTATGGCTCTGAAAAATAGGGAATGATAAAAACAACAATATGAAAGGTACATACTTTCATAAATGGATGTCTGTATAGAAGAGAATGAACATTCAGCACCATTTTGTTGAATAAGTGTCAGGAAGGAGCTTCGTCCTCCAAGGCCAAACAAATGGAATACTTTGAAGGGAACTAAACAACAGCTCACAAACACTTGCACATACCATTAAATGACTTTGGGTCAAAGGGCAGGAGCCCACAGGTCGCTGGACCAATAACGAACCTAACCTAGATGGTATGATAAGATCACTAATGTGGAACTCTTGAAAAGATCCAAACAGCTGTCAATGGAACATGATGTGAGGAAAAGGCATTGGATACACATTAGGCAATCAAGTTAAAAGCTTTACAAGACAGTCTCTGTTCTGGAATTCCCAAGACAAGAGAAGTAGAGGCAGACAAAAAACACACGTGGATAAGAGAGCTTAAGAAAAACATTAAAGAAATATGTGAGATTTGAACACAGCTGAAACGGTTGGCTCAGAACAGAAGGACGGCATGTATTTGATAAAGATCTGTGCTCCATAGAGAACTGAACAGTTTTTATTAACATTTAGACACAATGAGCTGTTCATTCAGAAGTATGAAATCCAGTGAGTTCAGTGCAATATAAGGGATATACCTGCAGCATTTTAATACATTAACTACCAAATAGGGGTAAAAAAGGCTGTTTTCTTATTAATTTGTGTTCACCGTTTCATCATCTCGGAGGTGAGTTCACAAAGTAAGTTTGGGGTTGAAGTGAATGAGCTGTGTACAGTGAATGAGCTGACAGCAGCAGGGGACTCACAGCTAGTTGCTTGCATCAGGGTCAGCGAACCAGAGTTGACCAAGACCCTATTCTGCCTCCAAGCAGCTTTGCTGGAAACAAGCCACACTAGTGTAGTCTATATAAAAGAATGGGATTGCAGTGATAAGGTAATCCTAGCACCTTAAAAAACCCTGCTGAAATCGGATGTGATGGTCTGGAAGGCGCAAATTTTGCTGTAAATTACGACACAGCGTCCTTTTTAGGACTAACACTGAAGAATAAGAAAAAGAAAATAGAGTTGTGGTAAGTTGAAATCTGAGGCACAATGTGGTAAAGAACTTGCTTTTCATATCAAAGATAACGAGTTAAACCCCATTATTGTTATGCTTCAGCCAACCCAGCTGTGAATGGGTACCTCGCATACTGTTAGGGAAGGAAAGGTAGCAAGGAAGAGAACTCGCCACACCACCTCATAGAAATGTGAGGCTTGGTACAATGAAGTCTCTACCACTTCATTCTTGACAGCAGTTTCTGCTATAGAACTGCCTTTTGTATAGGAATATACAACTACCTCTGCTTCTGTGAGCAGCTGTGTGCCACAGTGGATAAATGTCTCTGTCTTGTGAGCAGCTCTGTGCCACAGTGGATAAATGTCTCTGTCTTGTGAGCAGCTCTGTGCCACAGTGGATAAATGTCTCTGTCTTGTGAGCAGCTGTGTGCCACAGTGGATAAACGTCTCTGCCTTTTGAGCAGCTCTGTGCCACAGTGCATAAACATCTCTGTCTTGTGATCAGCTCTGTGCCACAGTGGATAAATGTCTCTGCCTTTTGAGCAGCTCTGATCCACAGTGGATAAACTTCTCTTTCTTCTGAGCAGCTCTGTGCTACAGTAGATAAATTTCTCTGTCACAGTGAAGGGCACATGGTAGATAATAAATTAAGGGAAGGTAGCGTGTATTTGCTGCATTGGTCACCCTATATTTAGTAAGAGGCAAACAGTAAACAAGGAGATGTAAACTTTGGGCTCAAACCTTAAATGTTCAATCTTCCATGGAACAGGTGGTCAACGCCATCCCTGACCAGGACACATTCTATGACATGACAGATGCTCTAGAGGAACTCGGAATAGATGCTATAACACAGAGGCACATGAGCAAGCAGGGAGCTGATCTTGACCTTTTGACACAGTTTCAGATTTATGAGGTAAGCTTGTCTTTCATGTTGCAGAAGTAATTACCATCAATATCATCATGTGTTGGGCTGACTGACATGTGGCCACCAGAACATCCTGTCCGAAGAGTTCATTATCAAGTAAGCAATTGGCGATCGTCTTCCCGTCCATAATTTTAAACTTAACTCTGAATTCCTGAGCGTAACAAACATATTGAGCATAGAATCCTCTCTAAAACCACATCTTTGTAGCTATGGAAATAATACATGTGTTCTGTTTTGTTGATAATTGGCATAATTCTACTTTGGGCAGACCGACAGGTGCCCGGTCTCTCTCAGTGGAAGGCAAATAGTGTAGATAATGATGGTTACTACTGATGTAAATAAAGGCATTCCAACTTGCAAAGGTCTTTGGTACAGACTTCCTAAATGAAGCCATCTGTAGTGGTGGCTTTATGCTCTGGATGGTGAGAACAAAAGACAGTCAAGAAAGATACTACTATGAGCTGTTGGAGACTCAGCCTGGGCTGTGAGATTTATTCACGTGCAGATAATCAGCATCTGCATTATCTGCCATACCACTGATCGTCCCTCAATGGACCCGCCTCTGTCTAATTGTTCCCCAGGATAAACATAATAGAGTCATTGCTTCCTTTTGGGCATGTCATGACAGGTAGGTGACTAGGGAAGGCTGTGCGTGTTGCTAGCAACCTCACCAAGCAAAAACCATTCCTACTGTAACCACACTGCAAATAAATGGATTCAGGATTCCCTAAAAACTGGTTAAGATAAAACTGGTTTGGCCACATAACAAGACTACCAACACACATCACCCATTATTTATTTTGTCACATCATAAATGATATTGTCTGAAATAACTTTGATTTATAATTTTTTTTATTTAGCCTTTTGTTCTCTCTCAACTGAACCTTCTTTATGATGTACAATTTTTCACTTTTTATTTTGGCACAGAGTGCTCTGAAGCATGAAGATGGAGATGATTCTTCTGCCATCTCTCAAGTGGAAAATTTAAGGTAAATATGTGCAGCAAGTAACGTAGAATATTCATCATGTGCAGCAAGAAGTATAGAATACTATTTCTGTGGATCAAGTAATGTAGCATGTTCATTCTGTAGAGCAAGTAATGTAGAATATTCATTCTGTAGAGCAAGTAATGTAGAATATTTATTCTGTGGAGCAAGTAACATAGAATATTCATTCTGTTTAGCAAGTAATGTTGAATATTCATTCTGCGAAGCAAGTAATGTTAGAATATTAATTTTGTGGAACAAGTTAGTTAGTATATTAATTCTTAGTTAACAAAGTTTTAATTTTTAATTCTCATAAGGAATCAAATATATATATATCACAAGTTGCGAAAATCATACTTAGCTTTCAGCAAATGACATCCTTTACATCAGATCATTTAAAATGGTAATGTGAAATGTAAAAAAGGTGCAATGAACACATATATGTCTGTAAATTATTACTATGGGGAGATTGTGAAATAATGAGCGTGAATCTGAAAAATTAACTTTTAAGATAGTGATAAAAGACATTTCAAAAGCATCTGTGATCACTTGTGGATTTCTTGAAATATTGCTGAGCAGGTTATAAATCTGTTGGCAACCGATTTTCTACAATGGAAGGACCAATCATTGCAACAAATAAGATAATTAGAAAGCGCTCAACCCCTTTTTGGAATGATTTAAGTATTTGTTTTAAAATATTATGTTGAGATATCTAGGATATTAACATGGTTTATAAAAACTGTTTAGTGTTGGACAAAATGTACAAGGCTTCATATGACCGTACACAGAAAGAAATGGAAAGACATGAAAGTTACAAGTAATCTGTATAGATTGACATGTATGAAAAATGTGATATATGCATGTCATTTATTATGTTTTGATAAGTGCGTAGTTTTTGGTATCACAATCTCTGGCAGTTATTTCTAAGCTCTGTGTTTGTTATAGCTTCTTTATAAGAGCTGCGAGCAGTGCAATGGGGAAAGTTCATCTTGAGATATATTGAGTGGATATATTGAGGTCGGATTTAGAAAAACACTTGAGAATGATCTGTGAGCTGGCAGATGGAGTTAAATGTAGATAAATGTGCAGTCATCCACATGGATAGATCCAATATAGAACATAATTACAGAATGGGCGAGAACAATATTAGAATGATAGAAAAGGAAAGTGACCTAGGGATTATAATAGATCATACAGGTAAAGTGAATGAGCAAGTCGAGGAAGCAGTGAATAAGGAAAATGAATTGTTAGGTATGATTAAAAGAAATATTAAACATAGTAGCAAGGAAGTGATTGTCAAACTGTATGAAGAATTAGTTAGATCTAGATTGTAGTACTGTGGAGTCCTTATCATAGAGGAGATATCAACATGTTGAAAAGGATACAAAATAGAGTGACAAAGCCGGTAGTGGGATTCCAGAATTACAGTCATGAGGAAAGACTCAGAAAAACAGGTTTACAGTGTCTAAAAGGGAGCATAATTCAAGGTGACTTGATACATAGTTTATAAGATAATCAAAGGAAAGGATAAATTTGACTATAACAAGTTTTTCAAAGTACAACCACCTACCTTGACAAGAGGGTACAGCTACACATTAACTAATGAAAGGTCCAGATTAGATATTAGGAAATATTTGTTTAGTCAGAGAGTGATGAATGCTTGGAATGCATTGATACAGGAAGTAGTGGAGGCAGGGACAATTAATGCATTCAAGAATAGATTGTATGCACATAGCTTTTAGAGCAAGGAAATATAAAGGAAACTGGTTGTATACAGACTCTGCAGAGTCTTCTAAACCAGTATAAAGACATTAAGTGATAATACTCTGGATGATTATGTAATCCTGGTGTTCATTTAGGTACAGCATGTACCATTGCCAGGTAGTAAAAGCTTATCTCTGTTTTTTTGTGTTGAAGTATGAGGTGACAAACTGCAACAAGTGAACATATGTATGATGCCATGATGACGTCACTTCTGGAGTAAACAGCACATACCAACCGTCAATTTGCAAAATTTAATTATTCTCTGACTCAGTTTCCCCAGCAGACCGTTGAAAACATGGCGGGTGTGATACAGAAGCCTCCAGAGTTGCTCAGCGAGCGATGATTCGGTTTCTAACAGCTGAAGGATGTCGACCAGTTGACATTCATCGCAGAATGCAGGCAAAAGTGTGTTGAAGACAACAGTGAAGAACTTTACAGCGCTGTTAGAGAAGGACGTGAGTTAATGCAACAATATGTGAATGACCTGGTCTCAGAAGATCTTTCGTTAACTCACGTTCTTTTTTAAACATCGTTGTCCCGTTCTTCACTGTTGTTTTCGACACGCTTTTGTCACCATACACTGCCTGCATTCTGCGTTGAATGTCAACTGGTCGACATCCTTCAGCTGTTAGAAACCTAATCACCACTCACTGTAACTTTGGACGGATTCCGTATCAAACACACCATGTTTTCAACGGTCTACTGAGGAAACTATGAGTCTGAAGATAATGACATTTTGCAAACCTGATGGTTATATCTGCTGTTTACACCAGAAGTGACATCATCATGCGCATCGTACGTGTGTTCACTTGTTGCAGTTTGGTGTGGTTTCATTTGAACACGCCTTGTACCATGCAGGACGAAGGTTTTGTCGTAGGCTATCATTCCATCTCATTGATATCAATGAGCCTCAGACTGCTCGTGTGGAAAGTTTCAATGTGCTTCTGATCGCCCTGCAGAATAGTTCAGGTTTCAGAACCGTACAGTAGGATTTATTTCTATTTTTCTCCCATTTTATTTTTTGTATCATCTTGTAATTTATTTTTGTATCATCTTGTAATTTATTTTTGTTGTTGACACTTATATGTCTTTATTCCTAAACAGACGAGTACCTCGCATGAAGAGCGAAGGTCAGGGTCGGAAATCCAAGCGACACGATGTTGGTCAGAAAATGACTAAAGCCATAAGTACCCCCAGTCTTCCTACTACACCAGAAACACCAGCTGAGGCCTTCAGGAGAAGGAGGCAGCAGCAAAGAGAGTAAGGACTTTCAGTTAACATTAATAGGCTGGGCTCTTATCATTTTCAATGCTTCCATCTCATGTCTCATCCTTTCAGTGGTAGAGAAGCTCAAGTTCACTATAACCTTAAGTTTGTCTGAGATGTTTCTGGAAGGACTGTGTGTTATACAAAGATCTTCTTCGTTTTCGTCATTTGCTCTCAAACTTCCGCTACCATAGCATAGCTACAAGCTGACTAAAGAGAGGTCCAGATTAGATATTAGGAAATATTTTTTTAGTCAGAGAGTGGTGTCTGCTTGGAATGCATTGCCAGGGGAGGTAGTGGAGGCAGGGACAGTTAATGCATTTAAGAATAGATTGGATGCGCATATCTTTTAGAACAAGGTGATGTAAATGTAACTGGTTGTATACAGACTCCGCAGGGTCTTCTAAACCAGTATAAAGACGTTAAGTTAAGTTTTTAAAAGGGCTTTGTGTTGGAGAAAGATTTTATTCTTCTTTGTCATTTGTTCTTAAACTTCTGCTACCAAGCCCTGAAAAGGGCTTTGTGTTGGACAGAAATGATCTTCTTAATCATTTGTTCTCAAACTTCCACTACCAAACCCGGAAAAGAGCTTTGTGTTGGACAGAGGTCTTTGTTATTTGTTCTCAAATTTCCGCTACCAACCCCTGAAAATAGCTTTGTGTTGTACAGAGATTCTCACAACTGTGATGTACAGTTATATTATTAAGTGCTATTCTTAAAACTGTTATGCTCAACCTAATTTATGTTCGATTTTTACAACTTTTGTTAGTTCATGCTGTACTGCTAATTGCTATTCTCACAACTTGTATGTCCTTGCTGTATTAATAAACAACACTAGTGTCCAAATTGTATGAATTAGCATACTATTCTCACAACCATTGTTTTCATGCTGTTGAATGATGTTCTTACAACTTTTGTGTACAGGTCATTTGGAGCACCACCACCAGTAGATGACAGTGAAGCAGCAGCTCTGAAAAATCGTAGGGCTGCTCCCGGAGACCTACCTCCACCAGCAGCGGATCAGCTCGGGACCAGTACCACAACTCCTCAGAGTAAGTATAGTAGCTGAGCTATCTTGTGGTTGTATTGGCATCATGCTTGTATTTTGGTTGGTGTGTTGCAAGTTGTGTGTATGTTTGGTACAATCTAACTAATCGAGAGATCTTATTTACAAGTGATCTCAAGCGAGTTGACCATATGCAGCCCACTAAGTCCCATCGTGTGGTCAGCAACATGACTGTCATCACAGTGTTGGATAATGTAATGCCTGTTAGCCAGCCTATTGATATTATAGCCTGTTAGCCAGCCTATTGAGATTATAGCTTATAGCACACTGGACACAAATAGAATATTGCACACAAAAAACCAGACAGACACACAAAAGACTCTACAGACACACAAAAGGCACGGCAGACACACAAAAGGAACAACAGACACAAAAGACGTGACAGATGCACAAAAAGACACGACAAACACAAAAGATGCAACAGACACACAAAAGAAGCGACACACACAAAAGAAGTGACAGAAACACAAAAGAAGTGATAGACACACAAAAGGTGCGACAGACACAAAGGGAGCGACAGACACACAAAAGGTGTGACAGACACACAAAAGAAACGACACACACAAAAGAAGCGACACACACAAAAGAAGTGACAGGCACACAAAAGAAGCGACAAGCACAAAAAAGGTGCAACAGACACACAAATGGTGCGACAGACACACAAAAGGTGCGACACACACAAAAAACGTGACAGACACACAAAAGGCCCGACACACACAAAAGAAGCGACAGACACACAAAAGGTGCGAAAGACACAAAAGACTCGACCGACAGACAAAAAAAATCTGACAGACACACACAGCCTTACAACCACACAACTTCTAACATACACACAAATGAAGGAACCTCACAGGCACACTTAACTTCTAACATACACACAAATGAAAGAACCTTGCAACCACACAACTTCTAACATACACACAAATGAAAGAACCTTACAACCACACACAACTTCTAACATACACACAAATGAAAGAACCTTACAACCACACAACTTCTAACATACACACAAATGAAAGAACCTTACAACCACACAGCTTCTAACATACGCACAAATGAAAAAACCTTACAACCACACAACTTCTAACATACACACAAATGAAAGAACCTTACAACCACACAACTTCTAACATACACACAAATGAAAGAACCTTACAACCACACACAACTCTAACATACACACAAATGAAAGAACCTTACAACCACACAACTTCTAACATACACACAAATGAAAGAACCTTACAACCACACTTCTAACATACACACAAATGAAAGAACCTTACAACCACACAACTTCTAACATACACACAAATGAAAGAACCTTACAACCACACACAACTTCTAACATACACACAAATGAAAGAACCTTACAACCACACAACTTCTAACATACACACAAATGAAAGAACCTTACAACCACACAGCTTCTAACATACACACAAATGAAAGAACCTTACAACCACACAACTTCTAACATACACACAAATGAAAGAACCTTACAACCACACACAACTTCTAACATACACACAAATGAAAGAACCTTACAACCACACACAACTCTAACATACACACAAATGAAATAACCTTACAACCGCACAACTTCTAACATACACACAAATGAAAGAACCTTACAACCACATACAACTTCTAACATACATACAAATGAAAGAACCTTACAACCACACAACTTCTAACATACACACAAATGAAAGAACCTTACAACCACACACAACTTCTAACATACACACAAATGAAAGAACCTTACAACCACACACAGCTTCTAACATACACACAAATGAAAGAACCTTACAACCACACACAACTTCTAACATACACAAATGAAAGAACCTTACAGGCACAAAAATGTACCTTACACACACAGAAAAGAACCTTACAACCACACAACTTCTAACATACACACAAATGAAAGAACCTTACAACCACACAACTCCTAACATACACACAAATGAAAGAACCTTACAACCACACACAACTTCTAACATACACACAAATGAAAGAACCTTACAACCACATACAACTTCTAACATACACACAAATGAAAGAACCTTACAACCACACAACTCCTAACATACACACAAATGAAAGAACCTTACAACCACACACAACTTCTAACATACACACAAATGAAAGAACCTTACAACCACACACAGCTTCTAACATACACACAAATGAAAGAACCTTACAACCACACACAACTTCTAACATACACAAATGAAAGAACCTTACAGGCACAAAAATGTACCTTACACACACAGAAAAGAACCTTACAGGCACAAAACAAAACTTTACAAGCACACACAAAAAACCTGGCACACAAAATAACTTTTCAGACACAAAAAATAATTTCACATCACACACAAAAATCCTGGCAGACACACAAAAAAGAACTTAACACTCACAAAAAGTACTTACATATCAGATTAATTAAAGTACACAAGATTATCATTCAATAATCGAATCACAAATCAATAATATATTTTTTTACAAAAGTTGTTCAAATGTCCGAAATGTTACATTTTTTATTTGCATTAAGAGTGTTCTCTACTGTTTTAAACATGTAAACTTAAAAATTACTATATGTTTTAAAGTCAGCTTTGCAAGTTCACATTTGGCAATGCAGGAAAGAAGTGATTGCGTCTGCATTGTGAACTGTGTTATGGAAAATAAACTTTCTCAAATCTTCATTACTGTGATGTAAAGTAAGGATGATTCTGCCTTTGATCCATCTTTAATGTCAAGGATAAACTTAATCAAATTAGTATGAAGATTCTTCCTGCCCTTTGTAAGTTAAACTTGACTTCATGATATCGCTGATCAATTACATGAATACATGCTGCCATTCGTCAATTAACTTGACGTCCTGTGATCAATCGTCAATTAACTTGATTTAATGTGATCATTGGTCAATTAACTTGACTTCACATGATCATTGGTCAATTAACTTGATTTAGCGTGATCATTGGTCAATTAACTTGATTTAACGTGGTCATTGGTCAATTAACTTGATTTAATGTGGTCATTGGTCAATTAACTTGACTGAATGTGATCATTGGTCAATTAAATTGACATAAATGTGATCTTTTGTCAATTGACTTGACTTCATATTGTCATTAATCAATTGACTTTCATTATTGCTTGTGTTAAAAACATCCAGACCTGAGAATAACCTATCACTAATTTAACACAGATTTCTCATTGTACTAGGAATAGTCATTAAGTAATAGCAATTTTATTACTAACATTTTTACAAGAGTGCAAACCAGAAATTTTTGTTTTATTTTTCTACATAGTCCCCGTGCCCTGTCCACTTGTTTGTGGATGTTCAGTTCAGTTCACCCTGTAACCCATCAGGTCGTTGGGGCACACTTGAAGACACTCTCACAATCCCACGCCATCTCTCTCTCTCTGTTGCTGCCACCAGTCGTGCCTCACCAGGATGAAGGTTTGACCACTCAGTGATGTTGTCTGCCTATCTCTTCCTAGGACGACCCCACCCTCTCTTTCTTGGTGCGGAACCATCAAACCTGTGGAACCATTCACCTAGTATTCCGTCTACAGAAATTGTACTCAATTACCTTCACAATATTACTATTGATCTTGTAATGCTTCATTGTTGTCCATAGCGCTGCATGTCATACTCTGTTGAACACCTTTTTGAAGTCAGTGAAGACATGATATATGTGTTGTTGATACTCTAAGTATTTCTCATTCAATATCTGCAGATTAAATATCTGTTCAGTGGTGCTTCTTTCCGCTTTAAACCCTGCTTGCTCTTTGACAATATTCTCTGCGTGTGGTTTTAACCTGTTGAGAATTATTCTTAAGAGAACTTTGCTAGGATGACTAATGAGGGTAATTGTTCTATAGTTTTGACACATCTTTAGGTTCCCTGATTTAGGCAGCGGTAAAACCACTGATTTTGTGCAAATGGTTGGCCACTCGCCTGTCAGCCAATTTCTGTTACAGATGTATGTCAGCTCCTCAATTATTACCTCACCTCCCACTTGTAGGAGCTCTGCTGGGATATTATCCACACCCACAGCTTTCCCCGTTTTTAGCATCTTCACCGCTTCAGTTACTTCCTCTCTTGTTATCGGTTGATTCTCCTCTAACGTATTCATTTCGGGGGCGATTGCATTTCCTGGATCACCTCGACCCTCATGCTTATATAATTCAGAGCAGTGCTCTGTCCAATGCGCCTGAATGTCTTAAGTTTCTGTGAGACATTCCCTCTCGTTGTATTGCGACCTTGTATAGGTCTTACTAGGTCCTTGACTATTTTATATGCACCCCTGAGATCATTTCTTCCCAGATTGTGTTTGATATCTGAACACTGAGCAGTTATGCATTCTGCCTCTGCCTTTTTTCATCTTGGCCTTTATGTTTCTATTTATCTCTCTGAATTTTGTAATCCCATCCAGGGTATTCTTCCACCTCTTCAGTAATCTTCTCATATCACATAACTTGAGTATTTCATTTGTAATCCATGCCTTCTTCTTTACTCTTTGCTTCAATAAGACCTCAGTTGCCATGGCTATCAATGCCGAATTCAGGGTCTCAGTTATCATCTCAATATCTGTCTCTTCGTTATGAACCAAAGGGGTGCGAATCTTCCTCCCATCATCGCTCCAAAAGCCTCATCTATCTCCGGGTACTTCAGCTTCTCAAGGTCAACCGTTAGTCTAGTTACCTCTCTGTTCACAACTGTCTTAAGTCAGAGACACATGGTCATCATCGCTAAGTCTTGGTCGCTTCCTATACCGGCTCCTGTGAAACTCCTTGTCCATGTGCTGTTGATGCTGGATCTGAATCGCTTCTGAACTAGAATATAGTCTATCTGACTCTGCAGTGCATTATTTGGGCTGTGCCATGTTTATTGGGCATTCAGCACCAATAACTTGTTGTAATGAGCAAATTCCAGGAGTCTCAATCCTCTATCGTTCGTCTTCGCATTACCGTGTGGTCCACATGTGCCTTTCCAATCTCGCACCATGTCTTCACCAATTTTGGCATTCCAATTCCCCTGTACCACCAGTATATCATTCTGTGGTATCTCGTTCACAAGTGCCTGTAATTCTTCATAGAATCTCTCTACCTTGCCATCCTCATAATCTGAGGTAGGTGCATAGCATTGTATCACAGTGATATTGAAGGGTGAGGCTTTGAGTCGTATGCTGAACAATCGACTTGATACTGGTCGACATCCAAATACACAAATCGTTGTGTCTTTGTGCACCAGCATTCTGACTCCATGAAGGTGTTTGTCAGTTCTTCCACTATAATAAAACTTTTTTGTGGATGCCCTATAGAAAAATAGTCTTTTGGTGTGACCTTTAACCAATTTTGCCAAATTAAACAATTAATTAACCTTTAACCAATTGTCTCGTTCACGGCTGCCTTGAGACCCATCTGCTACATACTTTTCTATAACCGAGGTCATCATGGACAATTTTGTTCACAGCACCATGACTCATGTTTAAGTCTACAGCTGTTTCATCAATAGTGACTGTCTGTTGCCACGGACTAGGTGGTCGATCTGCTGTCTCGTTATGTTAGTTGCCACACTTGTTAGCCTCTCACACCCCGGTTCATCAATGACGTTTTATCTTCCATTCTGAAATCTTTCTACACTGTCCTCTGCCTCAACCAACTGTCTCCATACTGAACCTTCATTCTTCTGTACGCTATATTACATATGCACGTACTGCTTGATTGTCACAATCCCTACATATAGTATTGCTAAAGAACCATTTTGTGTCCTGAAATAAGATTTTCCGTTGTGCATACTCTTTCATGCACGTTATAATAAAATTGCTTTTCCTTAATGACTGTCCCTTGTAATTGGACTGGTATATAAGTCCATATATTACATATACATATGGCTTTGTAGTACTTTCATTAGTCATATAATCCTAACCATAGAAAAATCATAAAAGATTCTTTTGAAGAAAAATAACTTCAATTTCTCTGATCTTGTGGTAATGCAGTGCTGAATGCACTGACTTTCCAAAGAGTGTTTGGGTTCAGTCTCCAGTT
Organism: Ariolimax columbianus; assembly: GCA_036924085.1. NCBI lineage: Eukaryota > Metazoa > Mollusca > Gastropoda > Stylommatophora > Arionidae > Ariolimax > Ariolimax columbianus. The sequence continues at coordinate 28,719,575 of JAVGWX010000016.1, read as the reverse complement.
AGTGCAGTATTTTTTCAATGCCAAAATGACTCCTGGGGTGGACCTAGCCTCAAAATTTGGGTACCTGAATAATTTGGGAAATTAGAGACAATCAGCATAATGTTGACCACGTGACCTATAGTGTGCTGATGTTCAAGAAAAATATAGGGGGAAGGGGTATTGTGTTTTATGGTAGAATGTTGCTTAGTTTTATGGCTTGCATACCATACTTGCATGTGTTTGAATTCATGAACAGGCAAAGTCATACTCGTATAGGAAGTGAACCCATTCCAAAAATAAATATGCATGTTGTGCTGGAATATAAGGCATAAAACACAGTACACTGCCCTCATGGAGTATGGCAAACGAACACAAATAAATAGATGTCATGAAATTCACTAATATAATTGTTTTTTTTTAGCCATTACGTTGCCACGTTATTTTATTCAGCACGTCACATTTACTATCGTTGTTGATTTTGTGAGCCTGTAAGCTTTTTATTTGTTGGTCTATAGATAAAGATTTTGTTGTGTGTAGAGACATCAGTTAAACAAGAACTTGTTGGGGTTTTTGTTTTTGTTCTGTGTGTGTTAGTTTCTGAGATACAAGAAGATGAAGGTGATAGTGTTGAAAAACAGCACAAACATATAGATTCGCCCATTTTTCACATCCCTTGCTTTTAAAAAAAATTTGAAAGATCCACAGAGGATGGATAATCAATATAAATGTAATTAATATATCTACATAAATAAACTAAACATATCTACCTCAAAAAAATCTTCCCCATTCTCAATAATCTTCAAATCCAAGTGAAAAACAGAAGAAATCATTTCCAAATGTCTAAAATAAATTTCAAAATCGCCATTGTTTCTAACCAGATAGGACGTAAATGGAACTCTCTACAATCAAAAGATTAGCATTTTCAACCGATGTCTACTATAGCCGAGTTGTCTATCTATGATTAGAATACTTTGAAAAAACATCGGCCGTGAGACATAGGATAAAAGTGACAGACAATGCCCCGGGCAACTTTTTCCACCAATGTTGCATAAAAGTTAAAGTAAAGATCCAAATCTCATGCTTGTGTGTCATATTGGGAATATGATGTTAAGCCCATATTTTTCTTGACTAATCGCACACTAGGGTGGTCATCATGCCGGCTGCCTTTACTTCCCAGATTGTTCTTGTACCCAATTTTTTAGACTGGGTCTACCCTGAAAGCCCCATCGTAATCAGAAAAAAATCCTGCACCATCTGGGGATCGAATCCTGATCACTCGACTGGGATGTCAGTGCACTAACCACTGCGCTACCTCGACTCCCACATTTACTTAAGCTGTGCAATGTAACCAAATAATATATCATTTGCATTTTTTAAATATTATATAACTACGAGGTGTGTTCAAAAAGTATCTGACCTTAATTTTTTCAGCGGAGACAAATAAACCATTGTTGTTCTTCAGCAGGGTGGTATAGGTAACCGTCATGCGCTTATGTGAATTTTTTCCCACCAGCAGATTGCGTCAGCCTTTCAATGTTGAGTGTAGTGAGCACGCGTTCGGTTTTCATTCACAATGAAATGACAGAAAGAATTTAGCAGCGGTGTGTTGCATCAAATTTTGCCAAAAGCTAGGCACTACCCAGGTGGTGATGAGCTGTGGGTTTATGTGTGCGACCCAGAAACCAAGCTGGTTGTCACAGTGGGGACATTGATCATCCCCGAGGCCGAAAAAAGCGATGCAGGCGCGCAGCAATGTCAAAGTCATGTTAACCGTTTTCTTTTACTCCCATGTGGCTGTCCATCAAAAGTACGCACCACAAATCAAAATATTACTAAAGAGTACTACCTGGAGGTCATTTGTCGCCTTAGTGATGCTGTTCGGCGCAAACGACTAGACCTGTGGACAATGGGAACTTGGTTGCTCTATCATGACAATGCACCCACCCATTCTTTGCATCTGATTCAGACTTTCTTGGCCGAACACAACATTCCTCTAGTTTGCCAGGATCCATATTCTTCTGACATGGATCCTTGTGATTTTTGCTGTTCACAAACTGGAAATTCAGCTAAAAGGGACCCCATTTGAGTCATAAGAAGACATTATGAAAATGAGACAACCCGACTGTACTCCATTCCCAAAGAGGCCTTCATGAAATGCTTCCAAAAATGGTGTGATCACAGGAAGAAGTTTGTGGAGTCCCAAGAAGAAAGGAGATTACTTTCAAGGGGATTAGGGTTTCAAACCTCCAGGTGAATAATTGTATTTTTCCAGCCCAAAGGTCTGAGACTTTTTTAACACACCTCGTAAAGTTTTGGTTTGGCTTATTTTTGGTTTGCTTTGTGTGCTGTGTACCAGTTGTACTAACTTGCATGCCTGTTCTTCTTCCAATGTCTTTTCTAGCAGTTTCTCGAACGCATCGTCGAGACAGACAGCGAACATTCATCGAGGAGAAAAAAGAGTTGCTGTCAGTTGTGGGCAGACACAATCATCATAGAGGAGATCTACTACAGTCTACATCTGATTCAACCCTTCTTGAGTCTCGCTTAAAGCCACATATTATTTTTCCCACTCCTTTCACGCTGGCTGACAAATTACCGCCCAGACATTTCCACACAGGATCATTAGCACATCCATCATTATCCGCGCCATCTTTTTTACATAATGTGTCGTCCAACCACTCCCATTTGTCGTTAAGTGGCCAGGAGAAGGATGGGAAGTTTGATTCATGTTTCAAACCCCTTTCAATAAGTGACCAATCATGTGAGAGACCTGAAAACAATGTGTCTAGACGTTTACATATCTCGGATAGCGAACCTCATCAGCCAATAAAATTGCAGGAATTGCCACATGAGGCTGGATCAGAGATTAATCAGCGACACCAAGGCATTGCTTCCTATCCATCTGTCTCTTTATTGCATGGCTCAAGCTCTCCTCATCGTAATAACACTGCGGACTTATTTGACAGTACAACTGCGAATATCAGCAGTGCGGCAGCGGAACAAGACAGCATGATTGAAACTGCTTCAAATGACATGTCAGCTGTTTTTGCAACCTCCGGTAACAGTCAACACCATCATCCCCACCATCCTCATTTCCACAACCATCATCATCTCTACAGCCTTGACCAGAACGCAGGGGATCACCAAAATGTGCAGTTACAGAACGTGTCCGGTAGTTTAGACCCGGATTACCTTCTGGGTAAGGTCTCACCTTGCACATTCAATTTATGTTCGCCAATAAACATATCCATCAGAGTAATATTCCCTATATTAAACGGATCAGAACCACTGAAACCTTCCTAGCTTAATTGGATTATTTACTTGAAATGCTTGGATTCAAACAGGCAGATTATAATTTACTTCTTTATACTGGTTTAGAAGACTCTTGTAGAATCTATATCTTAGTCTTAGTCAACTTGTACTTCTACAGGAGCATAATCTACTGTGCAGGTTCCATCTCTGGTATGAGCTGGATGTAGCTTAGCGGGCTAGGCTCAAGCAGCTTTATTACTCCACTAGGGAGGGTGGTTAACTGATGTGCGAGTCCATCTTAATATACTCAAACACCAGAGCAAAATAGACCCGCAGTCTGTTAGGTGCCATCTATGCTGCTCTTAACAAACCACCTAACCATGGCTGATGTTATGCAATGTCACACAGTTAGTCACCTCTTAGGACATGCTGTCTGTGGGGCAGTGGTGCTATTCTTGTCGTTGTCATACACATAGACCCCAGCAAACCACTCAGGAATAGACAATTTGGAGCTAAACTAGATATGTATATAAATATTTACAACTAGTTTCTTCTACTACACTTGATCTGAAAATGACTATTTGCATCCAATCTATTCTTGAATGAATTAACTTACCCTGTCCCCACTATTTCATGTGGCAATGCATTCCAAGCATTCATCATAAATATAAGGTTGTCCATACTACGTTCTTCTTTTTGGAAAATTTTTCTTCTTGTAGCTCACTATTTGACACATCTCAGGGAGAAAAGAAGTTTGCAATTGTGACATTTGCATGTTTATTACTTGTCAAAATAACATTTCCATTTTGGGGGCTTATTGACTGCATGTGATATGTTGACGTGGCGAATTCCAGCCACTGGTTCAAATTTTCAGATTTTGAATTACACACTGAAAAGTGCCAGTTACTATTTGTATGATAAATGTAAACAATGCCATATTTAGTATTTGTCATTTTTACTTGGGATGCAGATTTTGAAATAGAAGCCCACATCGCACCTAAAAGGTTTTCATTTGTGACTGACAGCAACAAGAATGAAAATAATTAATCAATCTAAATAGACAGATAAAAATTGATAAAGAAAGGCTACTTATCTGAATATACTTGACAACTATCATAGTTGATCTAGACAGTTTGCAATTAGCATTGTAACAATTCTTACAAAACTCGTTTAGGGTAGAAAGGTAGACTGTCGGACATACACGCTCTACTGTAGAGAGCCCAGATCAGATGGCTCAGGCATGTTATTTGCAGGCCTGATGAGCGCTTCTCTAAGCAACCATTGTAAAGTGAACTCAGGACAGGCAAGTACTCATCAGGGAGATAAGAAGTGATGCAAAGACTCCCTGAAAGTGTTTCTGAATAGTTTCCTCATTGATTTTGCCTTCTGGGAGCTGCTTGCTCTGAACCACTCAGTCTGGTACACTGTTATTGCACAAAGTGCTCGCATTTATGTGGAGATAAATGACATAATGCAAAATCACATAATGCAAAACGACTCAATTACTGATGCTGTTCACATGTGCTACACGTTAGGTAGAGTTTGTATTGCTTGGATCGGATTGTACAAGCGTATGTGGCCACACCTGAATACACACGTCTGATGCTGTTGTTGTCTCCACTTACGTAGGATAGCTATTATTATTATGTAAAAGCAATTGCCACTGAAACCCCACTACAAACAAATGGATTCAGGATTCCCTCAAATCTGGTTGGGGCAAGCCAAATGTAGTGTTGTACCTATACTCCGCTGTCTTGAGTGACAGATAAATGATGATGTTGATGAATGAGCTTTCCACAAAGTAGAGCTGTGTATGGAGCTGGCTACCTGATTCTGTAGAAATCAAACCAAAAGATAGGGGGATGGAGTTTTCTAGTGTTTAAGGGACATGTCTCACAATCCAAAGGTGCTTTTTTTCGCTCCCCAATCACAACACCGGCCGTTACCCCGGGGAAGAATACCCTTAGAAAATGCAGGAAGAAGCAGACCCTTACATAAAATGTATGCTGAAGTCGGATGCACTTGGCCGACAGTCGCAAAATAAAAACACAGTGCAATCTACACCGCCTTCTCAATCTCCCACTACCAAACCCTGAAAGGACTTAGGTAGCAGAATGTAGTCCAGAGAACGGAATGCGTTGTCAAAGTTTACAACTTGGCTGCGATATTTGCACCTTTCGGTCCAACACATCCGACTTCAGCAAGCATTTTTTTAGTACCGGGTTAGCATTCCCTCTTCGATCCCTTCTCCTTAGCCAGTCTGCTTTGCTGCAGCCTGTTATCCAGGATCACCGTGGCAGCTATGGTTCACTGGCCCTGATGCTAGCAGTCAACTATGGGTCGCTGACCACTGCAGCTCATGCGCTGCTCAGCATCTTGATCCCCTACACCGTCTTCAAAAATAGAGAAATAAAGCGAACAGCAAAAAAAATTAAATTATAAAAATTTAAAAAAAGAGATAAAAGAAAAGATCTTTATACTCCATTGTAAAGAAAAAAAGAATAGTCAATGAAAATGATGTGTTGTTTTTATAAAACCATATTTTGTTTTGCAGTTACAAAGAATGAGTTCACAGTAAAATTGTTATCCTTATTTTCAGATCGCAGCAACTTTCCAGGTAAAGGTCCACCAACTGGTGGCTATAATGAATCTGGATATCACAGTTTTGCAGAGGCTCAGCTTGATCCTCTGTCATTGGAAGCAAGAAACAATGCTCTGAACGACGAAAGAAATGACTCAACACCAACAACTAGCAATGACAGGTGGCGGGTTTACAAACAAGGCCATCAGAATGAAGATGTCAAGTCCCCACAGTTGCTGAAGGCCGCAGAGAATGGTCTTCCTGGAGCAGCAGAGGGTCAGGTCAAAGGAATGGTGAACAAGCTGAAGAATGAAGACTTTAAAGGTGCTAAAGAGGCAATGAGACCAGCGGGCGACACAAGTGGCATCATCTCAAATGCCAGGGATAACTTGAGCCGTCAGATGGCTGCTAAACTGCTTCCTGCTCCCGTTGCAGTAGTGGAGCCAGAGAAGAAAACAGAGAGTGACCTTCAGTGGGACAGAATACAGAGAAGACTCAAGAGACAACTTAAAATAAAAGATATGGACTTTACCGACCTAAAAGATGAAGATGATGAGGACATTCTATCCCCACCGAAATTATTTGATGGATCTGTTGGACCCCCTCCGCCACCACCTCCAGGGGGCGGAGTGCCTCCACCACCCCCACCAGGAGGTCTCCCTCCACCACCTCCACCACCTGGTGGACCTGCCCCACCTCCTCCACCTCCTGGTGGCCGTACCCCTCCTGCTAGTCAGAGTTCCACAGCACTCCCCCCACCTCCTGGTGCAAACCTCAAGAAGAACAAGAAGACTGTCCGTTTGCACTGGCGAGCTTTGCCTGGAGACAACCCACATCCAACGATAAAGGGTGAGGTCATCTGGAAGCTTCTAGTTCCCGTCACCATCGATACAGACAAGTTGGAACATTTGTTCGAGACAAAAACATCAGAACTCAAAACTAAGGCAAGTGTTACCCGTTATCTCTTTTGTTTTTTTCCCCATTTTATTATTATTCAACATTTTTTGTACATTATGCTTCTTAATATCTCATTATCTTATTTTTCATTACTTGTCTAGTTACAATTTTTCATGAATTATCCATCTTTCCTATAATTTTATTGTAACAATTTCTTCATAAATCTATCTTTTCTATAATTTTATTGCATTATCAATTTCTTCATAAATTCATCTTTTCTATAATTTTATTGTGTTCCTAATCATCATATTTCATGTATCCATCTTTCCTATAATTTTATTGTGTTTCTAGTCATCATATTTCATGTATCCATCGTTCTTATAATTTTATTGTGTTTCTAATCATCATATTTCATGTATCCATCGTTCTTATAATTTTATTGTGTTTCTAATCATCATATTTCATGTATCCATCGTTCTTATAATTTTATTGTGTTTCTAGTCATCATATTTCATGTATCCATCGTTCTTATAATTTTATTGTGTTCCTAATCATCATATTTCATGTATCCATCATTCCTATAATTTTATTCCATCACCATTTTTCATCAATTGTCCATCTTTCGTGTCATTTTATTCTGTCATCATTTTCTGTCAATATTTTAAATATATCATTACTCACAAATTAAGACATTTTAACATTAATTAGTTCAGAGGTCTCAAACTTAACCCACCATAAGGGGCCATGTGAAGGGAATTTTGCATAAAAGTCAACCTCTGCAAAGAAAAAACTACACAAAACCAATCACAGCTCATACAAATGAAAAAAGCTTACATTTTTTAAATGTTTAGTTCAGTTTAGTTTAGTTGAAGAATCAACATCATTGCACACGGTTTAACGCATAAGTGATCTGTTCTTCTCCATATTTTATGGAGAATCTCAGCGCAATGCATGAATCCTTAGCACCGGAGAGGATCCTGTAATAGATTGGGGAGATTTTTAACCTAATTTTGAATTTTGCCAGAGCGCCAGCCATTACGCCTACGCTTTTCGATATCCAACTCCAACGGAATTTTTAGCATGCAGGACACTGCACATGGGCATCAGATCTCTACTATCCAGATATCCAGGGAAATACCAGAAAGTCCATGCGAAAATATCACAGTATCCACCGTGATTTGGACCTGCTGCCCAAGGCCGATGTCTTACCTCGAGACCACTCTGTTTTAAATGTATTCCTATGAATAATATTTCTGGGAGAAGCGAGTGTGAGATGTGAAAGAATTGGCAAAAAATTGGCTTGACTGATCAAGTAATTGCAGTATAACGTGGATTATCTGAATGACTGGTTATCCGAATGACTAGTTATCCGAACAACAGAATGACTTCATTGTGATGCAGGTGATCCTCTAATTTCAAACATTAGGAGATGAAATTTGTTCATCTGTGCTCACAGAAACCTGCACATCTGACATAGATGAAGAGTCTGCAGAAATTGTACCATCTGTGCTCACAGAAACCTGCACATCTGACATAGATGAAGAGTCTGCAGAAATTGTACCATCTGTGCTCACAAAAACCTGCACATCTGACATAGATGAAGAGTTTGCAGAAACTGTACCATTGGTGCTCATAGAAACCTGCACATCTGACATAGATGAAGAGTCTGCAGAAATTGTATCATCTGTGCTCACAGAAACCTGACATACGTGATGATTCTAATCTAGATATTTCAACTTAATCGAAGCATTTGTCTGTTTGGACAATGCGCTATGGTTTGAAGCCCAGAATGAAAGCTAGGTGATCCAATTGAACTTCTTTAAGAAAATCTGTGATTTTGCGACACGTAAGAGTCTTAAAGGTGTCTTAAAGCAAGGGAAACCTGCTGATTTAAAAATTGTGTAGATTACATATGTATAATGTACTTGTGAACATACCAAACGGTTTTTATTTTCATATATGTACATAAACTTCTTATGTCCAATTATGGGAACAAATCGGTTTTATGAATACGTCTCCCAATCAGTTTCAATAATCGAGTTCTACTGTGAATTTTAACTATACAAAATATGTGCTAAGTCACTTGTCTCACAGTCAGGTGTGACATTCTGGACCTCAAGACATTGTCGTGCATCTTGAAACCAGGCTGTATTACAGCAGCGAGGTGGAGAGCAATGTTGATCTCCATAGTTAAGAGCCTGCTGTCAAGTCTATGGCATTGCACAGCAGTGAGGAGCACCCATGCCCACCTTCTTCAGTACACCAGAGACAATTTATCAAGAGAAGGACACGGTACAAATAGCCTTGGACAACTATACAAAATACACATTTCATAAAAGATCTGCCATTAAAAGTTGTTGTTGTTCTACTTTGATCAACTGATATGTTTCTAGCTCGGCGAGGTTCACGAAGCAGACCGCATTTTAGGTTTTCACTGGCCCTCATATCTTTTCGAGCATGGTTGCTTCCCGGACCAGACTGCCTCTCCTTAGTCTGAATAAGTTGGGCAGTCCTGTAGGATATGTTCTGGTGTTTGCTTGGGTGCTCCACAGTCATACGTTGCAGTGTCTCTGAAACCCATTCATTAACAGTGAATTTCTTGAAATATGAAACACAGGCAGGTTGCAACGCTGTGTGCTGCTTATTACAATAGCAACATTACCAGAATCGCTTTTAGGGTTGATATGAGTGTGTGGCAAAGGGATTGTGAGCTTGGTTTACAAAACCAACGTACCATCTTCAAATCATGCTGCGTTTAATTTGACAGACTGGTCACGTCATGGTTTTTTTTCATGGTTTTTTTTTTTATAAACTACTATTCCCAGTCCACGCATCTGTAAATAAGTACCTACGAACTCAGGGTGAAATTTGGAGCCGCCACAGGAATTACAGAGCTTGTGTTCTGAAATTGGCACTTTCAGCATTTGAAAGGAACTGAGCACATATTTTTGTAATCAGAGAGTTGTGAATGCTTGCAGGGTCAATTAACGCATTCAAGAGTTAATTGGATACGCATAGATATTTTTAGATCAAGTGAAGTAAAAAGAAACTGGTTGTATACAGACTCTGCAGAGTCTTCTAAACCAGTATAAAGATGTTAAGTTATATGAGAGCGCCTAGGTGAAATGAAGTCAGTTCTATGAAATTGGTTCCATGAAGTCGGTTCCATGAAGTCAGTGCTATGAGCCATTTCCCATGATTAACTGTTTCTAGTTTAACTAATTTTTTTATAATGACTTGATGAGTGGATTTTTTTATTTTCATTTTATTACAACAAAATCTTTCAATTTACACAATTCATGATAACACTTTTTGAGGAAAAAACATAAAGTACAAATACAAGTTCGCGACCTCTGACTAGGTATAAAAATCTGTGTAGCGTCTTGTGGACTGCTGACAGTAATTATAACTTAGTTTACAGAATTATTAATAGCTTTCATATGTTTAATAGCTTTCATATGTGTAATAGCTTTCATATGTTTAATAGCTTTCATATGTTCATGATTTCAAGCAGCTACTGATGTCATATATCTGCCTTGTCTCATGTGCAACTTTTGTGATACTAATTTTGCACTGAACTTTCAGTCTTGCCACCCTTCAGTGATCTTGTTGCTGTACTAAGCTACTTCATTGCTGCAAGGACGGTTTTAATCAGTACAAGATTCTAGTGTGGAAGTAGTGGGGTGATCGATGCTAGAAAACATAAGTACATAAATAAAAACGGTGGGAATACCTAGAGACATTAGTGTAAATAAAGTGAATGGGCAATACCCAGGGACATAGATAACGGATGGTTAAAGTAATGGGGGGTTGGCCTTATATCGTGGAGTGTGTAGCATAGTCAACAGTGAGCTTGCTTGCTAAGACTGGGATTACAGCGTGCCAGGGTTCGTAATCACAGATGGACAGCAACAAATCAGGGCGTGGTTCGTTCCTGGTACAATCGTTTTTCCAGTTGACCCAGTTGTAAATAGGTACCTGATGTATGAGTTGTGAAAGGTGTAAACAGCAAGGAAGGTAACTGGCCACCCCACCCCACATAGGCTGTGGCTAAGTACATGAAGAGTTATCTTCATCCCCGACGACAATTGTTGCCATGGGACTGACCTTTACCTGTTGTAATTGTTACATATACTATGGAGTAATGAATGCACATGTTATGGAATTAAATTGGCCCAGTTTAGTATATTTTCAGGCCAGGAGAACACAGGTGTCTTAAATATTGTCAGGTTATGCAAGAATAAACAAAAATATTTTAGAATAAGGGTCCCCAGTTTAGTATATTTTCAGGCCAGGAGAACTCTGGGGTTCTTGCAGGTTGTCAGATACACCAGAATAAATATAAACACCACTGTACATGTGTCCCGAAAATGTTAAATCAAGGTAGAATACTTCCCAACTCATGGCTTTTGCATTTACCACCATTCATATAGACCAAAAGCCTGAGTGGAGAGTAGCCTTCTGGATTTTATAATAAATCTAAATTAGCACACCTCAAATGAGATTCAGGAAATAGAAAAATTAGTAAATCTCTCCCTCCCTTCCTCCATCCTCACCCCGACCCCTGTATTCCAGAATCGGAGAAGAAGAATCGCTGGTCTTTGTAACTGACTAACTTAGACAGTGCACTGCTGCGAGTTATGTGTTTCTCAGTCTATTTCTGTGTACATTTGGTCTTAGTTTTACTTAGAAGATAATTTAATTTGTGCCTGCGGAATTAATCATTTCTTCCTTTCTTTATGCCTTGGCTGAGTTGACTGATGTCACAGACTAAATCACATATTGCATGTGCAATGCATTTGTCCTCAGGATGTGGTAAGACATTCTTAACTTACACTATTTTCATGTTTGTTTGGTTTTGTTTTACTACCTTTTTTCACTAGGGATTTGATAAAGAGAGAAATGTAGAGAGTAATATGGAGTGAGGTATAATATGATAGAATGTTTGAATTGGCATACTTGTCAGTTTCATGCAATGATAATATTGTATGAAGGAAAGGATATGAATGCCCAAAAACACATTTAACATAATGAAAAATATATTGACATTCATAAAATGAACAAATCGACTAAAAATGAGCCGTCGTCAGTAATTAAATCTATGTACTATTGCTGCTCAGGTCTGTGCGGTTAGCTCTTAGAATGTGCCACAGGATATCTTCGTTGGTCTGCCAGTTTGGACTGTCATTTAGCTATTCATAGTAAGTCTATAGGTGGTTTCTTTTTCTGGATTTTGTCCTGAAAAGAATGTTGTGTCTTAGTTTGCAGCGAGACTGGGATACCTGCGCCTCTTTTATTCTGATACATCCGGTTTGTAGATGGGTTTTTTTGGGTACCAAGTGTTGCCTTCCCACTGTGCAGCCTGTTTTCAGAGCTGCCGCTTGGAGGCGAAATTGGATTTTTGTCAGCTCTGGTTCGCTGACCTTGATGCAAGCAGCCAGCTATGTCAGCTGATTCACTGTGCTATATCATATGGATAGTTACAATCATGCAGATCTGATACCAGATTTCAAAAAAGCTGTTCTTTTGTTCTGCAAATCCATCTGGTTAGCCCTTAGAAGGTCTTGTCTCGTGTCTTTTGGATTTTTATTTGACTATTAGTAGTAAGTGTGTTGGTGGCTTCCTTGTTGCTGCTAACAAGTCCTAGGGAATGTGCCCTTCTTCTTCTTCTTCCTCATTCATCTTCAGACCTTGACCTCAATGACTCTAACGAAGGCAGCAGTTGACTTGAGGCGCCGTGCACTTCTATACAGCTTTTTGTTGAAGGACACTGGCTGTTGCCAAATGCTACTTCTTTTGTCGGTAAATGATGAGCAGGACTGCAAAATGTATTCTGTTGTAATGAGGGCTCTGCCGCAGGCATAGAATCGTCTGAAGTGTCAGTCTTTAACTTATTGTATAGATTACATTTCAGTCTGTTGTGTCCTGTGCCTAGCCGGAGAATGATCACTTGATCTCGTCTGGAGAGCTGGTGCTGACATTGTTTTCTATTGGGTCAGAGTGGTCTTTTTGTCTATTTTGCTCTGTATTTAGCATTGATGACTGCTTTTGTCTCATCGTATGTGGTTGCTGTATCACTCTGCTGCAGTGTTCCATCCTCTCTGGCCAGACTGTCTGCCTCCTCATTGCCTTGAATGTTTCAGCGGCAGGTATCCACCGGACTATGCTTTTTATGAAACACTGGAACAGACGTTCGAGTGAGTCTAGAGGTGTCCAGCCTCCACTCTGTTCCCTGTTGACATTTAACCAATGCTTCATTGAAAGCATATAGTAAGAGGCATTGAAAAATATGGTCTAACTCATCTATGGTAGAGCACTCTCCAACTCATTGCTTACACATCCAGCCAGCATGCAGATTGTTAGCCTACCTAATGTTGAGTAGCGTTCTAGGTTTTGAAGAAAACTATAAAAACAATACAAATAATATGATACATGAATAAAAGTATGAATAATACATTTTCGTGGCAATCAGAAGAAGACTAACAGAATATTTGAGTTCTTAATGTTTAAAATAAAACTGCATAGAAGATTCTCTGAATTTTAACTAAAAAGGCACATTTGCTGAATTTGTAAAACAACAAAACTCAAGCAGGGGAACAAAGTCCTATTAAGAATAGGACTGGTATGCAGTTATTTGTCCACTGAAAGAAATGCTAAACAAAATGTGTATTTAGGACAGATAATATGTGACAGGTAATGTGTGCAAGTTGACATGTACGTTGTGCTTCAGAAAGTATTTTATCTGTATCTGCATGTCACACATATCAATCAGTGTTATAATTAAGACTACCAGCATTTTGTGATAAGTATACATTAGAAATGTATGATAGTAGTGGCAAAAACTGTGCATAAGCTAACATATGTGTCTTATCATGGCTAAATATGGATTATTTGTGTGTAAATCTGTGCTAATTTTTTGGAAATATTGAGTTTTGAATTATCAATTTTCAGATTGTGTAGCAAAGTAAGGGGCAAAGGAAAAACATGTTGGTGATTAAATGGGCGATGGCCCTTTCAGGCCCATACCTGGCCTGATTGGTTTCCGATTGTAACAAAGGCTAGAACAGAACTGCAACCACATACAAAGATAGCATGTTTTAAGAGGCTGCTAATAGTGAGGTCTAACCTTTACAGGGTAGAAGACTCTCCAGCTCATTGCTAATGCACACACTACGTTTCACATTGGCTTCATGCTTGCTGATTGTGGAGTAGCCTTTGGAGTTTTACAGAAAACTCTAGAAACAACACCCACGATAAGATACTGGAATAAGAGAGTAAATTAACTGAATATCCTCTGAAACCTGTAACTTGAGTATCACAAAATGGTAATATAAACTTTATTTTTGAGGGGAATTAACCATATGTAAACATTTTTGCTAATTTGAAGTCTGTCTTAATGTGCACAAAACAGAAAAACAAATGTTTGTCTTTTCATCATCATCACCTACTGGGGCACAAACAGAACGATGATGACCCTGAGTATTGATAGATGAACATTTGTGGTACAATACATGTGTACCGTTACAACTGCAACACATCTGGTGTAATAAATTAATACTGTTATGACTGAGACACATCTGATGTAATAATTTAATACTGGTACAACTGAGACACATCTGGTGTAATAAATTATACTGTTATTATTGAGACACATCTGATGTTATAACTCAATACTGTTACAACTGAGACATATCTGTTGTAATAACTTAATACTGTTACAACTGAGACATATCTGTTGTAATAACTTAATACTGTTACAGCTAAGACACGTCTGATGTAATAATGTAATATTATTACAACTGAGATACGTCTAGTGTAATAAATAAATACTGTTACAGCTGAGAAACTTCTGGTGTAATAACTTAATATTGTTACAACTGAGACACATCTGGTGTAATAACTTAATATTGTTACAACTGAGACACGTCTAGTGTAATAAATTAATACTGTTACAACTGAGAAACTTCCGGTGTAATAACTTAATATTGTTACAACTGAGACACATTTGATGTAATCAAGTAGTATTGGTGCAACCTTGAAGAGTTATTCTTATTTCTCATGAAAAGCTGTGTGGAATGCTCACCACCATCTTCACTTCCACTTCCCTGCCTTTCCTCACCTCTCCTCCCTCTCTTCAATACTTCTCACCATGCCTGCATTTACCATGATACCTTAATTGAAGCTACCATAAAATGTATCCCTTTCCTTAATTGAAGTTGCCATGAAATGTTTCCCTTTCCTTAATTGAGGTATGAAATATACCTTCTCATTAACGGAAGTTGCCATAACATGTTTCCCTTCCCTTTATTGAAGTTGCTTTGAAGTGCATCCATTTCCATAATGGAAGTTGCCATGAAATGTATCCCTTTCCTTAATTGAAATTGCCATGGAATGTACCCCTTTTAACTTGAAGTTGCTCTGAAAATTATCCTTTTCTTCAATTGAAGCTGTCTTGAAATGTGTCCCTTTCTGAAACTGCCTGGAAATATGTTCCTTGCTGAATTTGCTTGAACATGTACCTCTTTGCTGAAATTGTCCTGAAGTGTATCCCTTGCCGTGTTTGACATTGCTATGAAATGTATCCCTTTTGATATTTGAAGTTACCATGAGATTTAACTTACCGCTTGATTGACAATGACTGAAATACATCCTTTCCTTTAACTTGTTGCCCTGTAATTTTCCCTTTTACTAAAATAAAATTGCTATGAAAAATATCCATTCCCTAAACTTACAATAAAATTTATCCCTTTCTTGAATTTGCAGTTGCCTTGAAATTTATCCTTTTCTTTAATTGAAGTTGCCACAAAATGTATCCCTTAACTGAAGTTGTTATGAAAGTTATCGCTATCTTTGATACACAACATTGTTGGCTGTTACCTAAATCCAATATACCAAACATCATAATGTGATATGCCGACTAGTGTGGACAATCCATACCTCTTCACTTCTACCTCATCCACATAATGCCTTACCTGTTTCCTTTCTTCCATGCCACAATGTCAAACTGCCTAGGCTATATTGTTTGTCTTATTATCTATCCATGTATCCAATGTGATCCATCCCTCATCATCTTATCATCGCATGTGTCCATTTATGTTTCTGGATGCCGTGGGGGAGTTTGTCTTCTCTCTGGTGCTATCTACATGTTCTTTGTTATTTTCAATCCATCCTATGTGGTGTTTCTTTAATGCAGTCAGTCAATCTTTTTCATGGTTATTCTTTTACTATCAAGCCTTGTTGTATGGTGAGGTTATAGTTTCAAGGTATGCTCGTCATATCCAAAACAATTAAATTATATATCTGTCAATTTATGCCATGTAGGGCATTGCTCTAAATATTGACATGAAAAAAATCAATCTGTTTGATATCAATACCTTAAGAATAGAGCCAGTCATGCTTCAAGGTGAGGCTTTGGACGAGGTCACATATTTTGGCAGCACCATTGATACTTTAGGAAGCACAGGGCTAGAATCGGAAAGGTAAAGATAGAATTACTGTTTCTGAATAATATATGGGAATTCAGGGAAATTAAGACTGATACCAAATTGAATTCCAATATGAATTCAGTCTGCTGAGGATAATAGATATAGGCTGGCAAGACATTGTGAGGAATGAAAACCTTTGGGAAAGGAGCAAACAACAACCAGATGAGCAGCAAACAAAATGTAGGAAATGGAGTTGGATAGGACACGCCGTACAGAAATCACCACAAAACGTGACCAGACAGGCCCTGACATGGAATTGGCAGGAGAATATGAAGAGAGCTAGACCAAGAAACACCTGGAAAAGAAACTGTGAAAATAAGAGATAAAAAGATCAACTCAAAATCAAACTTGCTGGAGGAGGGTTGTCAGTGGCTTGTGCCCTGAAAGGAGCGGCAGGCATTGATGAAAGTGATGTTTGCATTGCTCTAACATTCTTATGGATACCATTGTTTCTCACTCTTGTCTGTTCAAGTTACCACTACCTCTTTTTGCTAGCATTCTTTTCGTATAACATGTTTTAGTTAGCTGCATTTACTTTGTTTCCCCATACAACAAAATCCAAATAACTGCATCATTGTCTCATCCAACATTCTACGCAGGACTTTGTTTCTCAATTACAATTTCATTTTAAGAGTTGTAATAATTTTGTTAATCACATCTAATCCAATATATATAATTTCTCTTTTAACCACCTTTACCCGTGCACCTTTTCTTGGTCGTAAGTAGATGTTGTATCCTGTCTATGTATTTTGTATCTTAATCTAATATAGCCATACCAATATACAGGAGTTTAGAGGGAGTCAAATGGTAATGTTAAAAGTGCAGAATATCTGATATTGAAAACCTACAGTGTCATTCTATTGGGACAAGGGGTGTGTGTTTTTGTGGAGATGTAAAAACACATTTATAGGTATCGTCAGATACTATGCTAAGACTGAATAGATACCTCAGGTCTCGAGGTAAGGTGTCTGCCTCGGGTCCCGGAGGTCGCGGGTTCGAATCACGGTTGAGACCATGATTCTTTTCATGTGGATCTTCTGGTAAAAATTCCCTTGATCTCTGGGTCGTGAGATCAAACTTCCGTGTTCAGTGTCGAGCACGTTAAAAGTTCCTTGGTAGTTGGAAATCGAAAAGAGTAGGCTTAACAGCTGCTGCCTGGACAAAATTCAAGTTAAAAATCTACCCAAGTTATTTGTACCTTTCCCCAGATGGTTTGTTAAGAGCTGCTTTTACTGGCTGTGGGTCTATGTAGCTCTAGTGTTTGAGTCTATTAAGATGGACTCGCATATCTTTTAAACCACACTCCAATAAACTGGTTGTATACAGACTCTGTAGAGTTTTCTAAATCAGTATAAAGAAGTTAGGTTAAGAAACCTGCGTTACGACCAAAAGGCCTTCATCAGGGACAACAAACAACAAAAATATGAGCTAGCGAGTCATAGCGGAAGGAATGAATACAGAAAATAAAGATTTGAAATCATTCAAGAGTAAAAAAAAAAGAAGGAACTTTGCTAGATATCAGATAAGTAAGTAAGTAGTCCCTTTCAGTCATGTCTGGCTATAGTAGCCCCTTTACAGTCATGTCTGACTATAGTAGTCCCTTTACAGTCATGTATAACTATAGTAGCCCCTTTACAGTCATGTCTGACTAAAGTAGCCCCTTTACGGTCATGTCTGACTACAGTAGCCCCTTTCCAGTCATGTCTGACTATAGTAGCCCCTTTCATGTACTGCTTATGTAAGGTAGGGTGGCCAGTTCCTTTCCTTGCTGTGTTTTACCTTCCTCAATCCATATGTCAGGTACCTATTTACAACCGGGTTGACTGGAGGAGCGGTTGAACTCGACACAAACCACGGCCTAAAATGTTGTCTCTCTGTCCATGAATTCAAACCCTGACATGCTGTAATCCCAGTCTAGTGAGCCAGCTCACTGTTGACTAGGTACATACTCCACACAGCCAAGTATTAGTGGCCAACTGTTTCAATTTGAGCAAACAGAAGAATAAATAAAAAGAGAGTTGTGAATGGAACTAGCAACCTTATCATATAGAAGCATGTAGTGGTGGCCAATTGCTTCAATTGGAGTGAAAAGACAAACAGTCAAATCAAGAAGGTGACTAAAGAGGGTTGTGTATTGAGCTGATAACATTATCATGTAACTGAAAATGCTACAGAAATCACCACTGCAAGAATACAAACTGCTTAGCACAGACTCCCTGCAAGAAAGTTGTCTGTGGTAGTAACCCAGAACCAATTTCTGATGAGGAAAAAAGACCATTATTACACCCTGAAATGACACTGAGCTTGCAACCTTGATATGTAAAAAAAAAAAAAAAAAGTGCCACAGACAAAAAATTGCTCTGTCTCAGACTGTCTTCAAGGAGGATCATCACATTGCTGGTCATTCATCTATTGGAGCAAAAGCATGAATAGTAATGATCATGAAAAAAAAAAAAAAAAAGAAGCAACAAGTTAAGTACATCACAAGTTTTTGAATATCTCGGCTCAATTATAACCAAAAAATAAAGTTTGTCAAAAAGAAGTAAGAAGAATAATGGCCATTGAAATGCAGAGGTTCAATAAAAAGAGAAACATGTAGCAGAACAATAACAAGAATACAAATCCAGAGGACTTGTATCTTCCCAGTAGCAACGTATGGATTCGAGGCATGGACAACTACACAAAAATTAAGGAAGAGGATTGAACCCTTCTAGCTAAAATGCTATAGAAAAGTGCTAAAAATACTATGGATAATAATAAATAAATACACAGAAAACCTAAGGGAGCTGAATGTAGAACAAAATGGGCTAGTAAACAATATTACATCAAGGGAACTAAAATATTTTGGGCACATCAAATGCTACGATGGTCTAGAATCAAATGAAACTGGCGAGCAATGGGGCCTGGCAAGTGTGGCAGAGGCAGACCGAGAAGAAGATGAACACAACAGGGCGTTAAAGAGGTTCTGATGATACTTAACTTTACGTGTCTATTGCACCGCATGATACAGCAGAGGTCAGTGCTCAGCTACTCTGACTGTTGTATCATTTCACTCAATCAGGTCTGCCATCGTACATTCCTGTGGTAGGCTTTAGAATGTCATGAAGGGTTCTTGGTCTTGGACGGTACAACATTTGCAACTATCGTCATTGCTGTGGCCCCATCTCGTCAGGGTAATTTTTGCATTGGGTCACCCCAGCCCGCAGTCTATTTAGGATTCTCCATGTTATATATGGAAGGTGTGCTCTGGGTGCAACCTTTTTCTGCATCTTTATCGGCGTGCTTCGTTGTTTGTCTTACCATTTCATGATTCTGAGCATGACAGAAACGACAGTGATTAAAGAACGAGTCTTATGGATCTAATGTTATGTGAGCGATGTTCTGCTATTTTATGATGATGATGATGAGGAACAACTATAGATGCTTCCATCATTCTTGTGTGAGGGCCTATATGAGGTCGTAAGCTTTGATCTAATTGCCCTGTCGTGTCACTGACATCGAGGTTCTCTCGAGGGCTAACATGCCCAGCATCCATGCACTGCTAGAAAAAGCACGACTAGGATGGGCCGGATACCTCGTCCGTATGTCAGACGAGCGGCTCCCAAAGAAGCTTCTCTACGGCGAGCTGAGAGAGGGATGGCGCGAGAGAGGGCACCCAAAGAAACGTTTTGAAGACGGTCTGAAGGACTCACTAAAAAGTTGCCAGATAGACATCGACACCTGGGAATGTCTTGCGCAAAAAAGATCTGACTGGAGAAGCGCAGTCAAATCGGGTGTAGCTGCCGATGAAGACGACCGTGTTGTGAAAGCCCAGAGCAGACGCGAGACGCGGAAATCCCGAGCAGCGGGAACACCATCCCCTTCTACAAACCTCGTGTGCCTGATATGTAGCAGATGTTTTCGTGCTCGCATTGGCCTTTTCAGCCACATGCGCACCCACACCCAACAGGGAAATCTGTGACAAGGATGATGTCAGCAGTCCTCATCGACAACGATGGACAGCTATAATTGCCCTGTCGGATCCCCGATCTGCACAGCCATGAAAATCACTTATTATGCTCAGTAACACTTTTAAAGTTTCCATTTGACTAGCTCTCGTTCTTATTATTACATTTACCTAAAATATCATTTGTTTGGGGTTTCATTTTCTTCCTGTGATACAAGAAAGAAAAAACTGGCATTATTCGAGCAGCTTCTTCAGTTTATTTATCTGTTACTTCCTTGTCTCCCATTTATTTTGTAATATTTATATTTTGTAATATATAACAATTCAAATTCCTTTTAATTTTGAATTATAATATTGTTGTTTATTTGCTTTTTTTTTCATTGTGCCTTTATTTTAATTTAGTTTATCTTTTATATATATATATGTTTAATTTAAAATTGTGAGTGAGTTCACAGAATTAATTAATCTGAATTATTGAACATATCAGTTGGTCAGTCAATTGTTGAGGTTTTGTTATCAGGAAAAACCATTGTTGAACTGAATGGTCTATTGCACCATATAGGAACGGTCATTTTAAAGATACATTGGTTTAAAAAATTCAACAATCCACATTATGCTGCTCAATATAATAACTGATAGATATAATTCACTGCATCAGTGTATCAGTGCTGAATATCTGAAAGATAATTTTCTAAGATTTAACGAATTGCTTGGTATCACAGATATTATTTACTGCAAGTTTATCAGTGCTGAACAGACATTTGAAAGACATTTTGCTGAAGTTTCAGCACAGTCATTTGACAAAAATTACAAAAATAATTACTAGTGTTTTATGAATTTATTTCCAATTAACTTCAGTAATTCAATTGGAATTTAATTTCTTCGTTATTTTAATTGATAAATAATTACTAAATAATCTTCTGCCACTTACTTGACAAATAATTTCAAAATAAAATATGATAGTTTTGTTGAAGATAATCAGACTTGCTCAAATGAGGGGAGGAATCTCTTATAATGATTATATAGCCTCCATTTGCAACACTTAATAAAGCTGTTTATCACCACTGCTGCCTCAGCATTAATTGAAAATTGAAAAAATTTATTATTTGGTCATAGAAATATACTTAAAGGAATAACATTCTCACACTTTTGGCTTGAAGCCAGTTGAAAAATTGAAATAATCAGATAATAAGGGAGATATGAGTTAAAAATGTGTGTGTGTATATATATATATATATAAAGTACTCTCCTTGGGACTCCACACACTTCTCCTAGTGGTTTCGCTATTGTTCAAAGCATTTCAGGAAGACCTCTTTGGGAATTGAGTCCAGCTTGGTAATCACAATCTGCATAGTGTCGTCTTGTGACTCAAATCAGGTCCCTTTCAGCAGAATTTTCAGCTTGGGAGCAGCCACAAATCACAAGGCACCATGTCAGGAGAAAAGATCACCGTTTGCGCAGTCTAGCATGTCCTGTGAGACTTCCAGATGGAACTGTTTCTGCTTCATCGTTAACAGGTTTGGCACGAATTTCACGGACAGTCTTTGCATAGCCAAATACTTGCTCAAAATGGAGTGTACCGAACTAATGCTTATCCCCCACCTTATCCGCAAATTCTCGAATGGTGACATGACGGTTCTGTAAGACCAAGGTCCTTACTTGGCCAGTGATTTCATCATTTCGGCATGTTGCGAGCCTACCGGAATGTGATCCGCCGTCCACCGATGTTGAAGTGATTGAAGTGATTGTACCACTCTTAAATTTGTATGCTGCTCATGGCATCATCAACGAAAACCTGTTGAATCTTCTGAATGGTTTCCACTTGGCTATCACCTGGTTTTTTTTGGGCAAAATTTGATGCAACAGCACTGTTCAAATCTTTCCATTATTTCGGGTGCTTCATTACACTCAACACTGAAAGGCTGACTGCCAACGACAAACTCAATATGTGGGCAAGGAAAAATAAAAACATGCATTCGATGGCATTCTCTATACCTCTCTGCCGGAGGATAATACCCATGCTTCATTTGCTTCCACAGAAAAAATAAAGGTCGAATACTTTTTTGAACACACTTCATATAAGTATCTGTATATATATATATATATGATCTTCCTTGATAAGATTAATTTCTGGGAAAGTCTCAGGTGACATTGTTTTTTTTTGTTGCAGCCATCTCCTTAATCCAATGTCTTCTTTTAGATACCTCACATTATTTCTGACAGGGTTCTTTTAAACATTATTTAACCTCCATTATTAGAAAGGGTCTATTAATTTTGTATCATATATTTATTTTGTTTCTTTGTTTGTTTAGAGCATTATATCCTATACTATATTATGTGTTTATTAGTGTTGGTGGTGGGGCATAACAATGTGTTTGTAGTTACTATTATGTCTATTAAAACAACAAAGTTACTTTTGCTTTTTGGTAAAAACTAATTAATAAAGCAGCTGCTAACAAGGCAAAGTGGTCATATAGTAGGCACTGACATAAGGGATGAGGTGTTAGAGATTTCATTATATTAGGGCCCAGTTGTTGTTTTTTTTTTGGAGCTTGTTTTTTTTTAAGGTGGGTTGATCATTTCCTTGTGTTGCCTTCCATGATATTAAGTCAAGTGTCAATTTATGGCTGAACAGACTGGAACATGTTGATACCAGCTGAAACCTGTTACCGTTTGTCATTCCAAGCTACTCCGACGCTGCAACCGCAGGATAAAAACAATTGATTAAGGCAACAAAAACATATATAAGTAATGGCTCTGTGACTACACCTGGACAAAAACAAAATGATGCCAACATTACGGCCACAAGGTTTTCAGCAGGGCAAAAAAACGAACGAAAGCAACTAACAAATCACAATTAAAAACAAGACATTATGTTAATATTTTTATTTTTTTTATTTCGTTCACCTCATTTCTCCATTTCCCAAGACGGTGTGCGTTGCACCGTGGTTTTTATTTTGCGCCTGTTGGCCCAGTGCATCTGACTTCAGCATGCTTTTTATGTAAGATCTGCTTCCTCCTGCATTTTCTAAGGGTTTGATTCCCCGGGGTAACAGCCGGTGCTGTGATGGGGATCGAACCCAGCACCTTTTGATTGTGAGCCGTGTCACTTAACCACTAGGCCACGCCGTCCCCATTATGTAAAATGAACAGCTTAAGTTTCTGTTTTTCTTTGTGATGTGTTAGTTGTATTCAATCATTCTTTGTACCTGACAAGGACTCTTGGACCATAATGTAGGTTTAGTTTTGTTTTTGTCCTGGTGCAGTCACTGACCTACATGTTGGCTTTAAGCCTTCAGCATCACAGCAGCTTCGATCCATTTAATAAGGCAAATATGTTGGATAAAGTCCCAACAATAGGTTATTGCAATTATTCCATCCAGGTGGCAGTGTGGCTTAGAATGCTTGTCTCTCACAGCAAAGCAACTAAGTTTACACTTTGATAAATATATGCTCCAGTCTACCCAAATGTAAATCGGTATCTGACTTCCTATTAGAAAAGGCAATAAACAGAAGAAAGCAATTGGGAACGTATATCCTATTTCTCATTTCACAAGTGTTGAATTCATGTTCAATAACATCCCTGATGACAGAGCTTGTTTTGGAAGATCTTTACCATCTTTAATGCTAGTAGATTTTCAAAAAATGCATCATTTAATTTAACAAAGACTAATTAATAGTGTAGCTTATACTACCAGGACATGATTAATAAAAAACATTCACATCTTATAATATCAGGAATTCATTAATACAAACATGCACAGCTTAAAATATCAGGAACTCATTAATAAAACATGCACAGCTTATAATATCAGGAACTCATTAATAAAACATGCACAGCTTATAATATCAGGAACTCATTAATAAAACATTCACAGCTTATAAGATCAGGAACTCATTAATAAAACATTCACAGCTTATAATATTTGGAACACATGAAGAAAACGTACACAGCTTATAGTATCAGGAACACATGAAGAAACCGTACACAGCTTATAGTATCAGGAACACATGAAGAAACCGTACACAGCTTATAGTATCAGGAACACATGAAGAAAACGTACACAGCTTATAGTATCAGGAACAGATGAAGAAAACGTACACAGATTAAAATATCAGGAACACATGAAGAGAACATGCACAGCTTATAATATCAGGAACTCATTAATAAAACATACACAGTTTATAATATCAGGAACTCATTAATAAAACATACACAGATTAATAAAACATACACAGATTATAATGTCAGGAACACATGAAGAAAACATACACAGATTATAATGTCAGGAACTCATTAATATAACATGCACAGCTTGTAATATCGGGAACTCATTCATAAAACATACACAGCTTATAGAACACTATTACAAATTATGTTTAACCCTTTTAAAAAAGCACACAAATAGCTATCTAAATGTGCTCTTAAAAAAGGACAGCTAAAGAAAAGTTGTGCAGAAATGTATTATATTGGTTGTTAAGAATAAAGAGCAAATAGATACACAATATTATCATTACCGTACCGTCATTATGGTGTTGTTTCAAATCCTGAGGTAGATCAGTTCCATTTATAAGGCTTAGGAATATAAACCACTTGCTCCAGCAATCACATTGTAGCGTGTAGGCTAGCTTTCAGTTTTACCTTCAGTGGGAAAAGCTAGGTATAAACCCTTTAACTTTTAACTAACTTAAAGGCTAGTATCCTTTATAGTTTCTCCACCCACTTTTCTACAGCTACATAATAGTTGATAATTCTGTATCTTGGTTGTTTCTGTTCTATTAATCATGTTTCCTGCATGTTTTGAAGCATCCTCTTGAGAATGCTTTTGTTTCTGTTTGATTAAATATTATTTGAATTTGCCCATGTTTGCTATGTCCTCCAGTTAATATGCTTGTTTATTTGTCCATCATATTCATCACGGATTTCAACATAAAGAAAATAACATTTTATTTAAGGTATATGACTTAAAGAAAACAAGATAAGAAGTTTGAGATGAAATCAAAATTTAACAAAATTCAAAATATCTCAGCCATATAAAAACTGCTTGTTGAAAATAACTGTGAATGGGAAAGTAAAGGGCAAATGTGCCAGTGGGAGACAATTCTTTTAAATCGAAGGATAATATCAAGAGATGGACAAGAAAAAGGCTTACATCTTGCACCATCAAGGCAAGAGATAGAAGTTGGAGATACATCGGGCACTCAACCATGTTAGAAAAATATGTATTCCTCCTCGGCCAGATAAATGAAATATTTTGTATGGTACTATACAACAATACCTGGGTGGTTTGCTGGGGTCTGTGTATGACAAGGACAAGAATAGCACCACTGCCTCACAAAGAGCATGTTGTAAGAGGCGACTAACTGTGTGACATAGCATAACACCGGCCATGGTTAGGTGGTTTGTTTAGAGCAGCATATATGGCGCCTGCGGGTCTACTTAGCTCTAGTGTTTGAGTCTATTAAGATGAACTCACACATTGGTTGACCACCTAATGCAGCAGAGTATTAAGCTGCTCAAGCCTAGCCCATTAAGCAGGAAATCCTTCTCTCGGCTATATCCAGCTCATACCAAAGCTGGGACCTGCACAGGGGCATCTGCCCCAGTAGAAGTACAGGTCAACTAAGAACTAAACAGTAACTAACAAGCACGTACAGATACTATTTACTTTGCATTGGGCCATAGGACAAGAGCCTTAATGTTGCCGAATCTGTAACAGCAACATGGCATGCAAATCTCAATGTTGGGATGGTAACTAATCTGATTTTATAAGTTTTTACCTAGAAATTCCCATGTAGTATATTTCTAACACCACAGTTGCCATGTTTCAGTCAACCAATTATTTTATGTGCTATGTAAATCAGAAACAAGATACAGCTGTCAAGAAAGAAATAACAGTTCTCGACCCCAAGAGATCGAATGCTATCAATATTGGCCTGACAGTGCTGCCCCCTCCAAGAACCATCAAGGCAGCTATACTCAAGATGGATAACTCTATCATGAACAAAGAAGGAATTGAGGTTAGAGTTCTATGGTATTGTTACACTTGTATTGTTTCTCTATACTCTTTGATTCTATTGGAACATGGGGATGCAAATATCATTCGGTATCAATTCTCATTTTCAGCTGTCATTTCAGCTCAGACTATGAGATTGTATTTGTCTTGGCTGTCTCATGCTTCTGTTCCTATATAGGTTCCAATCCACCACAAGTTTGGTTTTATTGTTAGCTAAATTCCTTTAGGTCTCGTTTTATCGTTAGCTATATTCCTTTAGGTCTGGTTATATTGTTAGCTATAATCTTTTAAGTCTGGTTTTATTGTTAGCTGTATTCCTTTAGGTCTAGTTTTATTATTAGCTATATTCCTTTAGGTCTGGTTTTATTGTTAGCTATATTCCTCTAGGTCTGGTTATATTGTTAGCTATATTCCTTTAGGTCTGGTTATATTGTTAGCTATATTCCTTTAGGTCTGGTTATATTGTTAGCTATATTCCTTTAGGTCTGGTTACATTGTTAGCTATATTCCTCTAGGTCTGGTTATATTGTTAGCTATATTCCTTTAGGTTTGGCTATATTGTTAGCTATATTCCTTTAGATAGTGCAAATCACTCTGCACTTTGTATGCTTTAGTCTAGCACAAGTCTAATTATATTGTTAGCTATCTTTCAGAAGGTTGTGCATATTGTTCCGCACTATGTGGTTTCCAGTCAAGCATAAGTCTGGTTATATTGTTAGCTAACTTCAAAAAGGTTCTGCATATCCATCTGCACCTTGTGGACTAGTCCAGCACAAGTCTGGTTATATTGTTGGCTATCTTCCTAAAGTGTGTGCTTATTCTTCAGCACTTTGTGGGTTCTAGTCCAGCACAAGTCTGGTTATATTGTTAGGTATCTTCACAGAAGTTCTGAATATTCTTCTGCATTTTTTATCCTTACTTTTGAGTTGTATTCGATCATGATTCTATGTGTGTGTTTGATTCTTGCCATCCAACACAAAGTATAGAATTAATGCATCTGTTTTGCAATCAGTATTTCATATTCTGCATATGAATAACATAATATTATTCTACAACTTTCAGTAACTATTTCTTCCATGCTGTTTACATATTATCCAGGGGAACTGAAACGCTAGTCCAGTTAAGCAAAACTTATTGACCGTGACGTCACGTCAGGCCCAATACACTGACCAAGACTACAATCTCTCTTCCATGTAGCGTTCCCTGTAAACAGACTGTTTTCAATGCAATCTGGCTGACAAGATGTGGATCGATGTAATCCCCGTAGTAGTTAATGCCACACACATGAAGCCAAGCATAGCACAATTGCCTGGAGGACCGTAGACCACATTCATCAGCATGCTCAGGATGCGAGGAAAGTTACTACAACCCGCCACTTAACGTCCTTTTCAGGGCACATGAAAGAGCAAACTTAATCATTGTGGGCAATAAACAATAACAACATATTATCCAGGAGAAAATTCCTTGATCCAATTATCATAAAGAAAGATTCAGTCAACATTTTCCTTCTTTTGTACTTGTCATCCAAGATAAATTATTTTGTAAAAGGTTTGACGCACAGTTATAGATTTTGCAGTCACTTTCTTGCTTTGTATATGTTGTTCAAGATGTTTTTTTTTGTTTTCTTTATCATAAGAAAGATTAGAATAACACTTTATGTTTTCTATATGCAGTCCATGATAAATTATTGTGTTTCCTTTATTACTGAAAATTTAATTTGTCAACACTTTCATGTTTTTTATATGTTATCCAAAATGAATTATTTTGTCTCATTTATACTTGAAAAGCATTTGGTCAGCTAAGATGATTTCTTAAAGAGATGGCTCGATAGTGCATCGCTTCAGATTACCATTCTCAGAGTGAGATATATACACTGATTTTTATCATGCTCTTGACCATATTGTGTTGTACTAGATCTTCTTGCATAGTGAGGAAAATGTCTTGCGTAGTGGGGGTAAATGTCTTGTGTAGTGGGGGTAAATGTGTTGTGTAGTGGGGGTAAATGTCTTGTGTAGTGGGGATAAACATCTTGTGTAGTGGGGATAAACATCTTGTGTAGTGGGGGTAAATGTCTTGTGTAGTGGGGGTAAATGTCTTGTGTAGTGGGGGTAAATGTCTTGTGTAGTGGGGATAAACATCTTGTGTAGTGGAGATAAACATCTTGTGTAGTGGGGGTAAACGTCTTGTGTAGTGGGGGTAAATGTCTTGTGTAGTGGGGGTAAATGTCTTGTGCAGTGGGGGTAAATGTCTTGTGTAGTGGGGGTAAATATCTTGTGTAGTGGGGGTAAATGTCTTGCATAGTGGGGGTAAATGCCTTGTGTAGTGGGGGTAAATGTCTTGCAAAGTAGGGGTAAATGTCTTGCAAAGTGGGGGTAAATGCCTTGTGTAGTGGGGGTAAATGTCTTGCATAGTGGGGGTAAATGTCTTGCATAGTGGGGGTAAATGCCTTGTGTAGTGGGGGTAAACATCTTGTATAGTGGGGGTAAATTTCTTGTATAGTGGGGGTAAATGTTGATGCTGACTCCTGCCTATATAAATTCAGTCAATAATATCACATCCTGGTGATTTCCCTTTCTTCAAGACTTGAATTGCTATTTGAACCTCATCTATTGTAGATTCTGGCTCATTGACCCGATTCTTGGCCTTTATGTTGGGGTTTTTTCCTCCGTTTTCATACATTTTTCTGCGATATTGCTTATATTTTTTCGCGATATTGCTACCATCTCTCAAGTGCATCCTTGCTCAGTCAATGTTTTATCTGGTAGTCGGTGATCTGAATCACAATCAACACCTGTTAGAGTCCACGAGGATCCATCTTTGCTGCATTCGAATGTTGTCTATTTGGCTTAAACTTTTTCCGTCACTTTGCAGTTGATCTCCTTGCAGGAAGCCTGTGCCTTTTTATTCTTTTCCAGTAGCTGTTTTCTGAAGCATTGTGAGTACCATTATCCACACTAGTGACCTACTTATTGGTCATCACAAGAGAGTATTAAAGTGAGAGTTCTAAAGTGGCTGATTGGTTGATCCCAGGTGTACTTAATTAGGGTATAATTTTTTGTTGCGTTCGCCTTATTTATCTATTCCCCAAGGCGTGTGTGCGTTACACTGTGGTTTTTATTTTGCGCCTGTCGGCCCAGTGCATCCGACTTCAGCATGCATTTTATGTAAGGATCTGCTTCCTCCTGCATTTTCTAAGGGTTTGCTTCCCCGAGGTAACGGCCGGTGCTGTGATGGGGATCGAACCCAGCACCTTCTGGTTGTGAGCCGTGCCACTTAACCACTAGGCCACGCCGTCCCCTCAATTAGGGTGGAATGAACATATCTACTGAACCATACTGTCTGTCTGTATATTTGTCTGTCTATCTTATTATCTATCTGTCTGTCTGTCTTATTATCTGTCTGTCTGTCTGTCTATCTATCTCTGTTTGTCTGTCTGTCTCTCTATCTGTGTGTCTTTCTGTCTATTTATCTCTCTATCTGTCTGTCTGTCCTTATCTTGCCTGTCCGTCCATCTGTCTGTTTGTCTATGGCTAGAATGTCTGCCTATTCATCACGCTTGATGCTACCATGTGATGGTTTCCACTATATCACTGCTTTCCGTAGCATAAGTCAGACATTTTTGCCAAGGCTGCCTTCAATTCGTTCAATTTGGTGTTCATGTGGAATTTGAGTCCCATCATGAATTTCTCATACATACGTTTTTTGTGCTTTAGGGCCACTTCTACTGACACCTGAAGAGCAACTCCAATCCATATTTCTATGCACCCAATATGGGTACTTTCAAGGCCAGATCTTTCATTGCCATAAATCCTAATTTGATTGGGAGGTAGATACATACAAGCCCCTGAAGGTTTGAGGTTTCTATATCTGCTGTTCATTCATGTTTTATCCATTCTGAAGCCAGAGATATTGTCATGTTTAATGAGGTCCCACAGAGCCACCTCAGAGCTGAAGTAACTATCTCATTTCCCAATCTCATACTGGAGGTCAGAGTAGCTAAGTGGTTAGGGGTGCAACTAACAAACCAAACTTGCATATGTTTGAATTCATGAACTGACAAGGTTGTACCCGTATGGGATATGAGCTCATTACAAAATTTATGTGCTGAAGTCAGATTCACAAAGACGTAAGGTGCAAAAAAACAGTTGGAAACAAAGCAAATGACAAATATTTTATGAACACGACACATTGTTGCCACTCTTCATTTCAGAAAATTTTGACAACGATGATCCCCACAGAGGAGGAGAAGACGAAAATCCTGGAAGCTCAGATGGCACATCCAGATACCCCACTTGGCACAGCTGAGCAGTTCCTCCTAACCTTGTCGTCAGTATTTGAGCTTGAGGCCAGGCTGAAACTGTGGCTCTTCAAACTGGATTATGAGTTGTTAGAACAGGTATCAAGCAGTAGCTTAGTTATGCAGACTTGATTGTTGGTTTCAATTCTCTTCTTTCTTTCTTCTTGTCCTTTTTACAAGCTTTTATTTAACTTGACATGAGCGTATTCCGTATGTATGGAATTCTATTTCTTCTATTTTAAACAACTTTTCTCTAACCTAAGTCTTATTCGACCTGTACGTCCACAGGGGCAGATACCTTTGTGCAGCAGGTCTCAGTTCTGGTGTGAGCTAGATGTAGCCAGGAGGAGGATTTCCTGCTTAGCGGCTTATGTTAGAGCAGCTTGTTACTCCGCTGCATTGGGATAAGTTCCGCGCAGGATGGTTAATTGATGTGCAAGTCCATAATAGACTCAAATACTAGAGCAAAGCAGACCCATGGCCTGTTAGTCGTCATTTATGCTGCTCTTCACAATCCACATAATCATGGCCGATGTTAAGCCATGTCACACAGTTAGTCGCCTCTTGCAACATATGCTCTCTGTGGGGCAGTGGTGCTATTCTTGTCGTCCTTGTCATACACAAATAACCCGGCAGACCACTCGAGACTTGAGAGTTGAAATTGTTTACAGTCTCTACTAGTGGGACCTATAAAATCTTATCAAATTCTGACGGGTATTGAAATATCATACCAAAAACACCAAAACATTATTTTTTTCATCTTGACAAGAGTATTGTCCATTTAGATGGACTTCCATTTCTCCTATTTTAACCAACTTTCCCTGGAAGGAAGACTAACATCTGGTCAGGAAAAATATACTGATCAGACATGTTAGTCAGGGTCAGGCAAAACATACTGGCCAAGACCCTCACCTTGGCTTCCACATAGCTTTTTCTGGAAATGGGCTGTTTTCACAGCAGTCTGTCTAGAAAGGTGAGGGATCAACATGATCCCTGTAGTAATGAGTGACACGCAGATGAAGTCAAGCATAGCACAACCGCCTGGTCCACCTTCATCGGGATGCGAAAAGGTACGACAACCCACCACTTAATGTCCTTTTTAGGGCACGGAAAAGAGTAATACTACTCATTGTGAGCATTCAACAACAACCAACTTCCCCATAATAGCTAAAATTCTGTACACATACTGTACTACTGCGATCTGTTAATATGTCAATATGTGACAGATCCTGGTATGACATACCAAAAACACCAATGCAATCTAATCAACTTGACATGACTATTGTCCGTTTTCATGGACTTTTATTTCTCCTATTTTAACCAACTTCCCAGTAAGAGACCTGAAATTCTGTACCAGTCTCTACTGGTGCAACCTGTTAATTTTTCAAATTTTGGCAGATCGAGGACAAGCTAAATAGAATCTGCTACCGAATTAAATTTGTTGGTATATTAACTTGTTTCAACACTTCAAGAGGGTTCCTTCAGGAAGCCTGCATCAAGTCATTACTTTTGTAGTAGTAGTTTTGGTAACAATGTGTTTTACACAAGGAAGTTGATATCCACATGCATAACTTTCTTTGAGGATATCCATGAATCTTCAGAGGGCTTATTTCTTCTCACCCTCCAACCGCTATCCAAGGAAGGGACTCGTGGATCGATTTTAGAATTCTCTATTGTTAAATTAGCTGAATAATAGAGAATCTTTTCAGTGTTTAAATTTTGTTTACATTTTAAAAGAAAATTATCATATAGTGTTATGTTTGATTTGAATATTTAACATTAAAATCTTTCAACCATTTTTAGTTATAGACCAAAACAATGTGATAGCAGACGTCATTGTCTAAGAATAACTATGGATTGAACAATAGTAACAGTAGAAAAAAAAATTAAGATCACGCACCTTAGTGGCTGCGCTCTTGACTGTCTCCTGTGTTTGTGTTGAGTTTTTTTATGTTTGGTGGTTCTTTTTCGGACTATATTTCACAACTCCTTCACCAGGTGGTATCAAGGACTTTATTATGTGGATTTGATGTGCTTTCGATCGGTTGTCCTGTTTGTTATGCTTCATTTTGCTTCATTTCATGCCTGGCTTAAGCCGTGGGAAACCAGTTCATGACAGAGTTTAATGTTCCGCTTAACTGAACACCAGAATTCAGTCCAGATTATCACTACTCAAGGACATTTCTGCTCGGACTGAAGCCAACTTCCTCCTGCCCTTCCCTCCCTCCACCAGAGATTACACAATATCTCCCCCGACCTCATATTCCCATCACAGAAAGGGTCACGCTGGCCAACAGGTGGACACAGTCAGTAGCCTCAGCGGCGGGACATGTGAAAACAGGGAATTTGACACAAACAGACACGGAAAGCTTGACACAAACATTGGTCTAACACACTCCCCGGGGCCCTCATCCCACGGCTGCAGAGTACACGGCTTCACCTGGGAAGTCTGGAGATTTCGGTTGACACGCTATGCATGAACATAGCCCCAGCAGTAGGTCATGGTAGTGGTCAATCGATGCATCAGGCCTTTGACACCTACGCGAACATTATTATTAACAACGGATTAGCAGACGTCATTCTCTAAGAGCAACAATGGATTAGTTATAGACCAAAACAATGTGATAGAAAACTTGGTCAATTGTGATAGACCACATTGTTAGTCACCACAAATGTCATGCACTAAGAGTGACAATCAAAAGACAGCACTGTTAGTCACCACAAACGTCATGCACTAAGAGTGACAATCAAAAGACAGCACTGTTAGTCACCACAAACGTCATGCACTAAGAGTGACAATCAATAGACAACACTGTTAGTCACCACAAATATCATGCACTAAGAGTGACAATCAATAGACAACACTGTTAGTCACCACAAACGTCATGCACTAAGAGTGACAATCAAAAGACAGCACTGTTAGTCACCACAAACGTCATGCACCAAGAGTGACAATCAAAAGACAGCACTGTTAGTCACCACAAATGTCATGCACTAAGAGTGACAGTAGTTAGATAACACTGTTCAACATCTCAGATGTCATGCACAGGGTAAAATGTTTCCTAATCTCGTCTCAATCACAAACACAGCCATTCAGGGAAACCTTTCAGGTCATTTTCCATAACATTTATATGCAGATTTCACCTCTAATTGTAAATTTTTCTCTCACATGGAACCAGGAAGTTGCAGAGCCACTGATGGACCTCAAGAAGGGAATATGTGAACTTCAAAAAAATAAAACCTTCAGGTGCATCCTTTCAGGGATTTTAGCCATTGGAAACTTTCTCAATGGAGCATCTGTAAGTTGCATTTGTCTTTACAGATGTATGAAACTGTATTTGTTGTTGTGTTGTTTGGTCTTCTTTTGTCATCTCACTTTCTATCAGGTTGTAGTCCGGTGTCGTGGTTCGTGGTATGTATTCTAATTTTGCGCCATCACACTTTGCCAGTTTGCAAAACCAGTCATTGTTGTTTGTTGTCAGCCGAATATTGTCCTTGTGGTGATATATAGTCTTGTGTTTATTACTTAACCCTTTTACCCCTATCAACTCTGTCCGTAAAATTCCATTCCACTGTACTACTGAGAAGAATACTCATGTGACAGACATGTGAAGAAAGTTATTTGTTTTGACAAGACTGTGCAAACAAAGTTTTGCTCTGTACTCTCAGGTCCGTGCTTTCAGTGTAGAATTCCTCCAGCGAGTCCCAGAGATCAAAGACACAGTACACAAGCACTCACTACTTCATCACCTATGCACACTCATCATTGAGCAGTTTCCAGATTCCACTGACCTGTATTCAGAGATTGGGCCTGTTACCAGGTGTTCAAGGGTAAGTGCAGGTACTACTGTATTCAGAGATTGGGCCTATTGCCAGGTGTTCAAAGATAAGTGTAAGGCATACTGTACTTCTAGTTTGGGCCGGTTAACAGTAGTTCAAGAGAAAGTACAGACACTTCTGTATTCAGAGGTGAGCCTATTGCTGGGTGTTGAAAGGTAATTACAGGTTCTACTGTATTCAGAGATTGGGCCTATTAGCAGGTGTTGAAAGGTAAGTACAAGTCCTATTGTATTCAAAGATTGGACCTATTAGCAGGTGTTGAAAGGTAAGTGCAGGTCCTACTGTATTCAGAGATTGGGTCTATTAGCAGGTGTTGAAAGGTAAGTACAAGTCCTATTGTATTCAGAGATTGGGCCTATTAGCAGGTGTTGAAAGGTAAGTGCAGGTCCTACTGTATTCAGAGATTGGGTCTATTAGCAGGTGTTGAAAGGTAAGTACAGGTCCTACTGTATTCAAAGATTGGGCCTTTTAGCAGGTGTTGAAAGGTAAGTACAGGTCCTACTGTATTCAAAGATTGGGCCTATTAGCAGGTGTTGAAAGGTAAGTGCAGGTCCTACTGTATTCAAAGATTGGGCCTATTAGCAAGTGTTGAAAGGTAAGTACAGGTCCTACTGTATTCAAAGATTGGGCCTATTAGCAGTTGTTGAAAGGTAAGTGCAGGTCCTATTGTATTCAGAGACTGGGCCTATTAGCAGGTGTTGAAAGGTAATTGCAGGTTCTACTGTATTCAAAGATTGGGCCTATTAGCAGGTGTGGCAGAGTTCACGTTTTCACAGTGATTTATCTATCTAGAATGTTACCACATGCATCCACATCATTCACGACCACACACAACAAATAATATAGCACACAGTGTTGGCATATATATATATAAATATATTACATGAATATTCACAAAACCAATATTTAGCAAACAGAACAGCAAAATCAATATTATTAATGAGCATACATACTATTATTAATAGCTTTGCTGAGGTTGTAAGCAAAAGCTATTGAATATTGCCCCCAACTAATCCAACTCAGTTCTAGCCGCACACTCCCCTACCCTTATCTGCACACACAATCACAAACTCATCCTCACAATCAGATTATGTACTCAGGCTAATTTGTATGCTCACATATAATCAGATCACGTATTCAGGCGATCTGTACACTCGTGTAACAATTCAGAACATACACCGTCCATAAGGTGTCCTGCAGACCCAAAACACATTCAGCTCTCGCCCTTAGGCGATTCGTACACTCGTGTAACATTTCAGAACATACATCGTTCACAAGGTGTCCTGCACTTACAACACACATTCAGATACAGGGTGCCCAACACACACCTTATAGAGTAACTAACTAGCCAAGACTCAAAGGCGTATTCTGGTTCAGTCACCCTGAAAATACATTCTATCTCTCTAACATTCGTATAACAGCCTGCTAAACTCGTAGCAGGCTAAAAACCACTCTTCTATAAAGTCGGCGAGCTAAAACAGACCCCTAGATAAACTATGTCTCTCTCGCTCTCTTTCTCCAT
Source organism: Ariolimax columbianus (assembly GCA_036924085.1). NCBI lineage: Eukaryota > Metazoa > Mollusca > Gastropoda > Stylommatophora > Arionidae > Ariolimax > Ariolimax columbianus. Next base: position 28,683,759 of record JAVGWX010000016.1, on the reverse strand, counting down.
GTCCAGTCTCCCTGAGTTAACTTTTCCCAGTATTATATAGTCTCAAGCAGTATCAGAGCTGTCCGATGGTCTCTGTGGGATGTCAGAACCAGCGATCACTCTAGTTTGGATCTACCTCCACTTAGTTGTTATTGGGACGAATCACTCTGAATTCCTGTCACTCAAAATGTCACAGCAAGACCTGATGGCCTCTGTCTGTCACTAACCCCCCACTACTCAAATCGGAACCCCAGAGTGGTCAGCTCCTACCCCCTACCTGTTTTCCTTTGTTGACCTAGTGTCAAGATGGTGAGTGACCTTGGCACACATTCAGGTACCTTTGTTCTCAAAGTCGCAGACCACATCACCCCTCCTTTAAACGCTCATGCTCCGGCTGGAACTGTTACACAGGTGTTGAAAGGTAAGTGCAGGTCCTATTGTATTCAGAGATTGGGCCTATTTGCATGTATTGAAAGGTGAGCGCAGGTCCTACTGTAATCATCCAATTTTGTTCTATATCCTCCTCAATTGTTGAGGCGTCGTCCAATCGTATAAAGTCTTGTCTTAGAGGCATCATGTTTGCAAAGGGGGGTAATGGATGCATCTTTCGAGTATCCCCTAAGGGAGGCAGTCCAGTGTGTCGGTGTCCCAGGATCATCACGTCCTGCCAGGGAGTAATCATATTCATCTGGGTCGGATCTAATAATTCTTCCGTCAGAATTGCCTGTCATCTATAGTGATGGTATGTGTGGCATTCCCTGGCACCTGGAAGATCATCACAAAAGGCGCAGAGGTGCAATGTCTGCAGGTCTGGCATTCCCTGGCACCTGGAAGATCATCACAAAGGCGCAGAGGTGCAATGTCTGCAGGTCTGTATCTCTTTGTCATCCATGGGGGTAAATGATGGAGGACAAAATGTAAAGAACGAGACAAGAATGCATTTTATCCATGAAGTGGGGATGGATTAATGCATGCCAGAGCACCTATCACTCTCCGATGGGTTCTACAGCTACACCTATAGGGCTCCACCTGCTCCTCAGCCCTTTTATCTGGCCCCTCTCCAAGGATCTGTCCGGCTTTGGTGACCCCGCCAGGAGTAAAACTTCTGCAAGCAAGCTCTCCAACCTCAGCTTACGTATAGAGAGCTTCTCTATGGTAACTATAGGTCTGTTTATACCTTATTAGGGCTCATTATCTTGGTCTTGCTGACATTTAGGTATACATTTTGTTCCTCCTTGTTTTGTTCAACCAACAGGATCATGTGTTCCAGCTCAACTGTGCTCTATGTACTTTTATAAAATGTCCCCTTATTAAATGTCCCCTTATTAATAGTCCCCTTATTAAATATCCCCCTCTAATTCAGCTAAGCCATCACCATACTGATCAAATACTAAGTCTTCTCACGAAGCTAGGCTCTGGAAAGCTGTAGATTTAAGATTTTTGTAGAAATTAAAATTTATTAAATCGTAAGCCCAAAGTGCTACTATAGAGAAAGGAGACCTCATACGATGATGATATGCTGAAATTAGCATTGTTTTCTTTTGTTTTTTATTTGTTGTCAGATTGATTGGGATGAGCTTGCTCGCAAGTTAGACAAGATGGAGTATGACTGCAAGGCTTCTTGGGATCATCTTCGAGCAATTGTCAAGCATGACGGTAGCTCCACAGACCTCAAGGGAAAGTAAGTGATTATTATGTCATGTTTTCGTGAACATCAATCAATTTAACCTTTTGCTTTCTAGATTATAAAATTACTTCATTTCCTGCATCTGCAATATTTTTCAGCACGTCAGGTAACGACATGGTTGTTGATTTTAAGAACCTCTAATCTTTTTTCTTTATTTGTTTTTGTTTGTGTCTAGAGACATATATTAATAAAGAACTTGTTGGTGCTATTGTTGTTATTATGTGTATGGTAGTTTCTGAGATACAAGAAGATGAAGGTGATAATGGTGAAAAATAGCACAAACATATAGACTCACCCGATAGCAACATCCCTTGGTAAGAAAGGGGAAAAAAAATTTGCAGAAAAACGTACTAATACTACTATCAATATTTACCGTAATGGCTATGTCTGTGAGGAAAGCCACTACAACCTGCCACTTTACACTCTTTTCATGGCACACAAAAGAGTAAACGTATTCATTGTGGGCATTCAACAACAACCACCTCTTTTTACGGACCAATTACCACACTGATACAACGTGGCGTCCGACAGGATGATGCAGTCTCTCCAAAACTCTTCACGGCGTCCCTTGAGGAGGTCTTAAAAACCTGGATTGAGAAGATAGAGGCATAAACATAGACTGAGAAATTTTCACTTGTCTCAGGTTTGCTGATGACATAAAACGTCCTCAGTCACAGTGTCAAAGAACCGGAGAAAAGCCTGAACGAGCTCAGCTGAGAAAGCGTTGCAGTAGACCTACAAATCAATAGAAAGAAAACTCAGTTCATGCTCAACACTTTGTAACTAAAAGGAGAAATGGGTCTTGAAGATTGTCCCATAAAAAACATAAATTTGTAAATCTACTTGAGCCGTCGAACTTCCTTCAATGACATCATAAATGTTGCGTTGTTGCAAACAAACAAAAACAGATGGGCTAGCCATGTGGTGTGCATGCAGGACATTAGAAGGAGACGCAGAATGACAACCTGGTGGCACTACAACTTTAGGCACCCTAAAGGTCACACGAGGTTGAAGTGGAAAGCATTACCTAAACATGGTTTAACATAGTACATCAGACAAAAGAACGAAATGAGTTTACTCAACATTTGGCTACATAGCATCAGACTTGTGCCTGATTGAATACCAGGATTTGGTAGTAGTAGTAGTAATCCACATTATCCATGATGAATAGCTGTGGTCCAGACTCCACGCAGTGAGGGTGAAGTCATTCCTGTTTGGCCCAGCCAGTAGGTGCAAGAGAGACCACAGAGACAGGACCACATAGGAGGGCCGCTTACCACCCCAGATGTCCATGACCTACTTTGAGATCTGGTGAACCAGGATGTCGGACCATTTGCTCGAATAGGGACAGACTGCAATGTGTGGTGTAAATGTTGTCCAGGACTGTGCGTCATGTGACTTCAACATTTGGGATACAATTGTACCAGTGGATGCCGAGAATGTGCCTCTCTCTGGCAGCACATGTGGAAGCTTCAATGTGCTTCTGATCAGAATAGTTCAGGTCTCTCAGCCATATAACAGGATATGGATGACACAGATTTTGTAGGTGGGCAGCTTAGTTACCAATGAGAGCATCTACTGAATCCAGACTTGGTGTGGGCATTCACAGAGATAGCGGCCAGGCCAGAGGTTTTTTAGAGGCTCTCCTAAAGGAAGACTATTACATCCCTAAGCTCTGGCAGCTGTGGTTCTTTACAAGTGAATTCCACATGATAATATTGTTAGCTCCATTGATATAACTTTTGTTGGTCACAATATGTCTGTGGAAAGATGCAGTGAGTGCTGGCATAGTAATGGATTTAAATAATTTTCTTCTCCGCAGAATGTCATTATTTTTGGCAGACGCAGCTGAGAGAATTATGATACTGCATATTATTTTCAAGAGGGTTTTGAACAGGTGAGAGAGAGACAGAGCTTCTAAGCATGCTAAGAGTTTTTATTTTTAAAACCTTTGAGCAGGTGAGAGAGCTTTTATTTTTAGACTCTGAGCAGGTGAGAGACCTTTTATTTTCAGAACCGTTCAGAAGTTGTCAACAAATTTTGCACAGTGGAGAGTTTAACCTATTCATCTTAGTAGTTTTTATATTGTTTAGTTATTCTCATAGCACACTGCGGTATTAAACTACACTTATGTATTCATCTGTTCCTGTATGATCTGTTAGTTCATATTTTTGATATTAATTGTCCCTGATAAAGGCTTTTAGGTTGTAACGTAGATTTTTTTCCTTTTCTGGTTTTTTTAAATACGTTCATGTGCCATCATGCATTTTATCACTTTTAATACGTGTTAACTCATTCACCGAATAATATTTTGGACCTCTGAAAACACTATTTTGTGGCCTATTTCATCTTCAGCACCACATATTATACGCACCAAAACAGTTCAGAATTAAATGGACGATTAAATGTTCAAATGAAACCGGACCAAACTGCAACAAGTGAACATTCGTACCATGTGCATGATGACAACACTTCTGGTGTAAACAGCACATACCAACCGTCAAGTTTGCAAATGTTCCATATTCTCCGACTCATAGTTTCCTCAGCAGATCACTGAAAACATAGCAGGTGTGATACAGAATCCGTCCAGAGTTGATCAGCGAAAGGTGATTCGGTTTCTAACAGCTGAAGGATGTCGACCAATTGACATTCATCGCAGAATGCAGGCAGTGTATGGTATCAAAAGTGTGTTAAAGACAACATTGTAGAACTGAACAACGATGTTTAAAGAAGGACGTTAGTTAACGCAGCAATATGCGTGAAGTGACGTCATCAAGCGCATCGTACGTATGTTCACTTGTTGCAGTTTGGTCCTGTTTCATTTGAACACACCTCATAGAATACAATGGAATACAACATGGGAGATGGATTATAGTTACAAAAGTTTTTGTTATTAAATGGAATTTAGGTAATATTATTTTAAATCACCATTTATTTATTTAGATACATATACATGCGTGAAGTAATCAAGTTCTATTAAAAATAATCCACATGGGAACATGTTTTTAAAAAATGTTTTACCTAATTAGGGACTCAGTGGTCTCAAGGTAAGATGTCGGCCTCGAGTGTCGGAGGTCGTGGGTTCGAATCACGGTGGAGACCAGGATTTTGTCATGTGGATGTTCTGGTAAAAATACAGTATATCTCGGGGTAGTTAGATCGGCCTCCTGTGTTCAGCGTCAAGCACATTAAAAATCCCTTGGCCGTTAGAAATCTAAAAGAGTAGGCTAGGCTTAATAGCCGCTGTCCGGACAAAATTCAAAATTCTAGTTAAAAAATCGTCCCAAATGATTTGTACCTTCCCCCAGGTCTAGTAAGCTGCAGGAAGTTTAATATACCTTATACACATAGCCGAAACCTTTGGCTACCTGACAGCAGACATCAACATGCCTGTTTGAATACCAGGATTCCAAGTATCCTAATTAGGCTTCACAATATTCACATTTTACTGATGCACGTGAATATGAAAAAGGGCCCCTAATATTAAAATACTATATTTTTACAAAGAACCAACAATTTCTTTAGAAACTCTTCTTGAAATAAAACATCAAATTTCTACATTTTTGCCAGGAAACAAATTTACAAAAACTTGGAATGGGAATGTTGGCTCATCAGTTTTCTAACTAAAATCTCCGAGCCAATGTATAGACTCCACATAGTGAATGAGTTGATGCCATAAGGAAAAAACACGATCCAAAAGTTTTGAAAGTAGTTAACACCCAGTCATCATCTTGATTTTCTTCATCTGCTCTTCAGTAGTGGCACTTGAACCAGGTTCATAACTGGGGTCTTCCACCAACTGCAGCAATACTGCCAGACTCAGTTGCCATCTAGGCGGCAGGCACTAAGTGATACAAGATCCTCACTCTCTAACTTCATTTTGCAGAGTTTAAATATCCACGTTGTGTTTTCCGTCTGTAACGGCAGATACAGTACCAGGAATCTGTCACAGTTTTTCAGTGAAAAAAATGGTATGCTGATCATATAATACTAGTAAAGTTTTCTGTATCAGTTTTTAGGGGAAATAATATTTCTGTATGACATACCTCAATCACCCGTGTGTTACCTAAAAAGGGAGAAAAGAATTCTAACCTGCCAGGCATGTCATAAGAGGTGACTAAGGAAGGTTGGGCTATCCCATTCTGAAGAAACTTTAAGCCATTAAGCCACAAAAACTTCAACATATATAGATTAGCATGTATTTGTTGAAGACCTATGCTCCACAGGGGGGGGGGGGGGGGGGGCAAAAAAATGCTGATTGGTGAATAATTAATAATTCTATTTCTTACAGGTATAACAAAATGCTCTTGTATTTGGGATTCCCTGTGCCAGATGCTCGTGACATGAAGATTAACCATTTCTGTAAGGTTGTCAGTGAGTTTGCTCTTGAGTATCGTACCACTCGCGATAAGGTCATACAGATGCTACAGAAGAAGGCCAACCAGAGAGAGAGAAAGAAGACAAGAGGAAAGATGATTGTTGATGTGAGTGCCAGAGTATAGATAGAATAGCTTGTAAGTAAAACAGCTGATAGATAAGAATAGCTTGTCAGTAGAAAAGATGATAGATAGAATAACTTGTCAGTAGAAAAGCTGAGATAGATAGAAAGAAAGTTGTATAAGAAAAGCTTGTCAGTAGAAAAAGATGGGGAAAAGTTGTACAAGAAAAGCTTGTCAGTAGAAAAGATGGGGAAAAGTTGTATTAGAAAAAAATTCATAATGCTATTGCTGTGACCTTTGCACATGATGACTTTCAGTTCAGGCAGGAAACAGTCACTCTTGACCTGGAGGTTACATGTAACCTTGGGGACTTTGATGCGTTGATTGAAGCAGTGTGGGATCAACCCATGACTGATGAGCTGGATGTCAGCTGTCCTGATGGGGAGAACAGCTGCACTCAGCTTGGGATCAGAACTGAACTAACGAGAATGTGCCCAGGACTGCCACAAGGTTCTCCACTCTCATCGGTGTTGTTCAACATCTACACAATTAAGGTGGCCTTCATCACAAAGACCAGAGCAAACACTCACATTTGCATGTACAGAAATAGCTGAAGAAGATCAGAGACATCAAGGGGACCTTACAGTGGTGTGCAGATTCTAGCACCTAGAAAAATCTAAACAAGTCCTGCATGTGGTGTTCCTTGAACAATTCTATAGTGAAAAACTGATGTGACGGATGGGCCATCAACATGTGGAAATACCTTAAGTGACATTTGATCATAGCCTCTTATATAGATGCCACATCGATCAGAGATGCCAGCGAGGCCTAGGAGCTCTCATGACTATGGCAAATTTTAAACGACTCATTATCATCCAAAATCATGAGTTGATATACTGTCAGTTGTTGAATATGAACTAGACATGCTCGCATCAAAACTACACTGAACAGTTTGAATGTATCCAGAATGATGGAATGCAACTGGTTCTGGAATGCACTAGCGATACACCGATCTTGTAGATGAGGTACATCCAGATATAAATTGGCTCAGACCAAAGCTTATTATATGCAGGTTACCGTGGACTTCCACTGGACACCAAGAAAGAGACATCATGGATGGTACAGGCAGAGAGAGTAATTGGACACAGTGACACAATTGAGAGGGTAGTTAAAGGAGTTTTTTTTAATGTCCACAATGAATATGTTTACTATTTTTTGTGGGCACCCTGAAAAGGGCATTAAGTGGCGGCTTGTAGTAGCTTTCCTCACATCCTGATGAAGGTGGGTGGACCAAGTCATGGTGCCTAGAAATGATGCTGTAGGACGAGTAACATTTCAAGACTAGTGACTATTTACTTGCACAATTTGCCCCCTTGTCAGCCTCTGACTGTTTTATTTTATACCATTGTTAATTTCCTCAGACTGAGAATTTCAAGAGCAAGGATGCAGCAAACGATGAGGCTTTGAATGCTATCTTGAAGAATGGTTACACCAGCGCTGATGAAAGAGGTTTGCCTGGGCAAAAGTGTCGTAGGAAATTGGGTATGTGCAATATACATTTCTTTTATTTGTCCAGCAGCTTCCTTTCATTAACACTTTTTGTGCAAGTGCAGACCAATTCTTTTTAAACATGAGCCATGTTTAAAATGGAGTCAAAACATACTTTACATCTATTGGTTTCAGAAACCAATGACTTTTACATACTCATTGACTGGTGTCATAAAATAGCAGATGAAACTGGTTGTATACAGACTCTGCAGGGTCTACTAAACCAGTATAAAGATGTTAAGTTCAGTTAAGTTAAGATGGAATCCGTCGGGAGAAAGAGCCATGAAAATAAGATGGGAGAAAGAGCCATGAAAATAAGTTGGGAGAAAGAGCCATAAAAATAAGATGGGAGAAAGAGCCATGAAAATAGGTTGGGAGAAAGAGCCATAAAAATAAGTTGGGGGAAAGAGCCATGAAAATAAGTTGGGAGAAAGAGCCATGAAAATAGGTTGGGAGAAAGAGCCATAAAAATAAGTTGGGGGAAAGAGCCATGTAAATTAGTTGGGAGAAAGAGCCATGAAAATAAATTTGGAGAAAGAGTCATGAAAATAAAAATTTTTTGTTTTTAGTAACACTAAGGAAAAAAGTTTATTGGAAATGAATTTTCAATTATATTTTTCGGAAGCATGGCACTTTTGCTATCCAAAGCTGGTTTTTAAGTTTTAGTTCTGCCACTCATCTTTACATCTGTTTCACAAATTAAACGATTCAGTACTGAGTAAACACTGGGCACCTCAGGTTTAATTACGTCTTCATAATGAATATATCAATATGCTGAGCAGTGCATGAGCTGCGACCCAAGAACGAACAAAGAAGAAGAAACACTAGAGCGAAGTAGACCCACAGCCTGTTAAGCTCCATCCTTGCTATGTCATACAGTTTAATGGGGACTGGTGTGGTCTAGTAGTATGGCTCAAAACTCGAAGGGGCTGGGTTCGCTCCCCAATCACATCACCGTCCGTTACCTCTGGGAAGCAAGCCCTGAGAAAATGCAGGAGGAAGTCGGATGCGCTGGGCCGAAAGGCACAAAATATAAACCGCAGTGCAACGCACACTGCTTTGGGGAGAACTAAGGCGGAACATCAAAAAAAAATTAAAAGAAAGCAGCCTAAAAATCCCAACACTCTAAAATATACACTGTACAGAAACATTTATGTACATGAGAAAGCATAAATGCCACCTCAAACTTACTCATATAGCCTAATTCTACAGATGCAAGGTCAATGGGTTCCAGGGGGGGAGTGACAACAGACTCAGACATGTATGACACAGGAGAAGATGAAATTCTAGAGGCATGTGTACGAACCGCTACAGCCCCAAGTTCACGACCTCAAAGGGAGCGTAAACGGTCTCGCAGTCATCGCAAATCATGTAAGTATCAAGTCATATACCTACACATACAGTGAGGGAGTTAACTCCTTTATTGTCCACAAATACTAAATTATTTTCAGTTCATTTTGTCTGTTTGTATAAACTTGCACACATATATGATAAATGTTTATGCTGATTCTGTGCTGCCAGCACCAAACATAGGCCCATGTCCAAGGCGCGTGAAAGCAGAATTTTGGTGTGCGAGTTGCAGAAGGTCATTGGTGTTACCAGAAAAGACAAGACTGGGAAACAAAGTACATTTCCAGTGGAAAAAAATGTGCTGGTTTAGTCATCTCATGAGAATGTACTTTATCAACTTCCACTGAGGGCCTACAACACTGGTAGAGCTGGCTTCAGGGCAAAGGGTGCCCGAAGACGCAGTGATTATGCAACAACACAGGCCCACAATGACATATGACTACATCACCCAACAGCACAAGTGGAATTAAAACTAACACACGTATATACATGACGCCTTGCTGAAAATAATGCTGGAAGAAAAAGTCTAGGGCAACCATGCTGGCAATAAAAAGTACTACACGTAGGAGGATAGCATTTTGATGATCAGAGTAAAGCTTCTCAGATCGCACCATCAAGTCAAGAAGATGTTAGAGATTTACCTACAATGTGGAGATGACACTTATACTGAAGTGAACACACACAACCTTTTGAACTGAAATAAACACACACACATATGCCATATCCTTCAGTTTTCTAAATGAACCAGTGTCTTTTTTTTTTTTTAAACATATTTGCATTTCAAATTTTCCTTAGTAGTGAAATAGATTGGGCAAAGAACCCAAATTGAAAATCAGAAAGCTGAGAAGGTACATAGAAAGGATGATTGTGTCTAATTAAAGACATCAAGTGCAGTTGTACACTGGCCAGTTTGTTAGTTGGCAACCATGGATCAAATATGAATAATCAACAACCAGGAAATAATAGCACATATAAAACATAAATCTCATAAATCAATTTTTTTTTAAACAGCAATCTTAAACAATCAATAATAAACCAGCAATCTCATCGGTCAGTAATAATACAGCAATCTCAGTCAGTATAATACATCAGTCTCACCCATCAATAAAATAATACGGCAATAAAAATTCTTTCCCAACAATACGGCAATCCCGCCCATAAAATCTCACTCATCAATCAAATAATACACAGCAATCAAGTAATACAGAAATCTCACCCATCAATCAAACAATACAGCAATCTCGCCCATCAATCAAACAATACAGCAATCTCGCCCATAAATCAAGTAATACAGCAATCTCACCCATCAATCAAACAATACAGCAATCTCGCCCATAAATCAATTAATACAGCATTCTCGCCCATAAATCAATTAATACAGCAATCTCACCCATCAATCAAACAATACAGCAATCTCGCCCATAAATCAATTAATACAGCATTCTCGCCTATCAATCAATAAATATCAATACAGCCATCTCATTCCTATAGACGCCTCATTTTCAATTATTATTTATATATCCGGCCACAGACATTTCCTTGTGTGTTATCACATTTTTAAAATTTAATTTAATTAATTTTATATTTTAGCTTAGAGTAATATTTTCCTACTATGAAATTCAATCTTATGTTCTTTTACTTTTTTTTTTTACATCTAGTGTATTTTTCCTTTGTGTAGTTTGATGTCACACAACAAACATGTCATTTGAAAATGTGCCTCACCAGAAACCTGTACACAGATCCAATATAAACAGCGCTGCATAGGGATAACACTACATGATAAAATGCGAGCCTCATCAAACAATTTTTATTATATCAGCAATTAGCAAGGGTTGCCTGTGCAAACAGAATAGGTCCACTGTTTCCTTTCTTGTGTGTTATAAGTGGTTACTAAGGAAGGTTGTGCATGTGGTTACAATTGTTATAAAAGCATACTGCAAATGACTCAAATTTAGCTATCCTATTCAATCAAAGACAGTTGCTCTTCTTAGTGTGTAGGTCATTGCATCTCGCCGGCACACATAGTCCTGTGCTGCTCTTTCTGTTGTTTCTCCAGGTGTAGCTATTTTTTTATTCTTCTGTGTTCATTCTCAATCTCCCGCTTCCAAGCCCTGAACTTTGCAAGTAGTAGTATGTAGTCCGGAGAACAGAATGCGTTGTGCCACTAGTTTACAGCTTGACATTAGCTTTCGGTCTGACACATCTGTCTTAGTTCCTTCTCACATTCTCTTCTCCATGTATTTTTGGGCCTCCCTGTCTCTCTCTCTTACCTTGAGGAAGAGCCTGTCTGGCATTGTTGGACAGTACCTTCCCTAGAGTATATCCTATCTAGCCCCATTTTCTTCATGCAATTTGTTGTTCCAGTGGCTGTTTTTGGTTCGTTTCCCATAGGTCTTATTTCTCATGTCCTGCCACTTTATGCCTATTATCCATTGCTCAGTTCAGTTCAGTTCATCACATAACTTCTTTTTTTTTTACATCTAGTGTATTTTTCCTTTGTGTAGTTTGATGTCACACAACAAACATGTCATTTGAAAATGTGCCTCACCAGAAACCTGTACACAGATCCAATATAAACAGCGCTGCATAGGGATAACACTACATGATAAAATGCGAGCCTCATCAAACAATTTTTATTATATCAGCAATTAGCAAGGGTTGCCTGTGCAAACAGAATAGGTCCACTGTTTCCTTTCTTGTGTGTTATAAGTGGTTACTAAGGAAGGTTGTGCATGTGGTTACAATTGTTATAAAAGCATACTGCAAATGACTCAAATTTAGCTATCCTATTCAATCAAAGACAGTTGCTCTTCTTAGTGTGTAGGTCATTGCATCTCGCCGGCACACATAGTCCTGTGCTGCTCTTTCTGTTGTTTCTCCAGGTGTAGCTATTTTTTTATTCTTCTGTGTTCATTCTCAATCTCCCGCTTCCAAGCCCTGAACTTTGCAAGTAGTAGTATGTAGTCCGGAGAACAGAATGCGTTGTGCCACTAGTTTACAGCTTGACATTAGCTTTCGGTCTGACACATCTGTCTTAGTTCCTTCTCACATTCTCTTCTCCATGTATTTTTGGGCCTCCCTGTCTCTCTCTCTTACCTTGAGGAAGAGCCTGTCTGGCATTGTTGGACAGTACCTTCCCTAGAGTATATCCTATCTAGCCCCATTTTCTTCATGCAATTTGTTGTTCCAGTGGCTGTTTTTGGTTCGTTTCCCATAGGTCTTATTTCTCATGTCCTGCCACTTTATGCCTATTATCCATTGCTCAGTTCAGTTCAGTTCATCACATAACTTCTTTAGATCATTATGGCACCTCTGCTGACCCCTCCACAATATCCACACCATCACTCTCTTGTCTGCAGTTACTTTTTATGCCTCCATAGTTCGCAGGTTAGTCCATGCAAGGATGTTGTCTTCCCAACATTTTCTCAGATGTCCTCGCACTCGCTTGGCCTGTACTGTGCCATGTAGTATGGTATTTGCCAGGCCCTCGGACCCCAAGATGTGGTCATACCAAGTCAGCTTTCACCTTTTGATTTGTTGTGAGGAGTCGTTGTACAGTCCACTCACTTGCATTCTCAATTCTTCGTCGTACTTCATCATTTGTGATACAGTCTTTGTAGGTGACATTTAGGAGTCTACTAAAACATCTCCATAACCTGGATTCTTCTCTGAAGGTCTCCTGTAATGGTTCATGTTTTGCAGGTGTAGAGGAATATTGAAAGGCATTCTTCGTAGGCATCTAATAACGAAGGACTGGAGTAGTCGATGTATTCGCTTGGTTATTCCCCCCATGTCTCTGCTCCATACAGCAGGCGATCCTGTTAGGGGAACTAAATGCAGTGTTGAATTTATGTTTCAACAAAAAGTTTATTTCTGAAATTGTGTACCCCAAGCTGGGGGTATATTTTTGATAGTGAAAAATCAAGAAGCACATTTTGTGCATGTTTGATTTGTGGTTTAGGAACTCAAAAAGTTGTGCTGTCAGAAATTGAAGGGGAGGGGAGGAGATATTTACACAATTTCTGTTTCATTTTTTTTTTTTTTTTGCATGGATAGGGATACATAATGGTGTACAGCCAAACACAGGAGAAAATACAGGAAGAACTACAAATTATTAGTAATTCATACAAGTTGACATATATAAAAGTACAGACAGGATCGTAGACAGACATCACATCACAATCAATCAATGAACCCTAGTTTTGGAAATGAAAATGCCTCATTGCACCGACTTCATTGCACCTGGGTATGTGCTCAGTCCCTTTCATTGCTGAAAGTGCAGACGGTAGAGCACAAAGTGCCAGCGGCAGAGCACAAACTCTGTAGCTTCTGCAGCTGCTCCGAAATTGTGTCCTGATTTTGTCAGGTACCCATTTACAGCTGGATCGACAGAGAAATAGTCATACCATGGAAAGACCCACCACTGAGCCCAGTCTGAGCACAACGTGATATGAACCTGGTATGTTGAGAGGCTGATTAGCGCAGTGGTAAAGCACACGCTTTTCATGGCAAAGGTACTGGGTTCAACTACCACTACTGGCAGCTCCAGTTAACCCAGTAGTAAATGGGTACCTGGCTTATGTATGGTTGGGCAAGGAAAAGTCAGCGAGGAAGGGAACTGGCCACACCACTTTAACACTTCATTCCTGACCAGCAGTTCACAACTCCTGGACCACATGCTCCTGCAATCTTTTTTTTTTAAATATGTAATTTTTGGGGGTTTACACTTGACATCTCATCAGCTACATGCTAATAAATAAGCCGAACAAGTTTACATCTCTGCTTTATATAACCTATTTTATCAATATATATATCAAATGACATTCTTAATTTGTGTTATATAGCTTGATATAAACATTATACTGTGTTCACAGACCTATCTGAAAATGATTTAGAAAGGGGTGAGAGTTTCTTCAACTTGAGGCCAATGTTCAGAACAGTTAAACATACTGATGCAGTGAAACTAACAAAACCCACATAGCACATTACCTATGAAACAAGATGTGTGATCTAGAATTTGACTAACCTCATTGGATTGGATCCATTATTGTAGCTGTTGTGTGTTTAGATGTTATTTTTCTCCTATTTACCTATCTCGTGATGGATTATATAACCAATGATATTTATTGTCCATTTCCAATTATTGTATATGTTAATCTAGCAAGGAGTTGTTATATTTTTACCCATTCCAATATTACTGTTTTTAACCCTATCCAGTGGTGCTTTATTTTTGCCTTTCAGTTTGTTTGTTGTTTTATATTATTTATACCATCTATTCCATAATTTTTACTTATCCAGTGATAGAATTTTACTTATCTGGTGATAATAATTTGACCTATCCATTCATATAGTTTAACATATCTGGTGATAAAATTTTACCTATCCAATTATATCATTATCAATATATTTTTTACCTATTCAGTGATTTAATTTTAATTTAAAATATGTTGTTGAGAAGTGTTTCAGAGGTTAATTAATATTATATGAAGATAAAGACAAATTGACAAGACACCACTATAGATATGTATCCAAGAACTTCAGAAATTGATCACAATGATTTACATTGTTTGCTGTATTTCTAAAATAATCCTCACTTCCCATTTTTCACGGAACATGTAAAATTACTCCTCTTTTCTCACGCTTCAAATTTTACATCATATCCAAGTGACTCTTCTCTTCTGATATCCACCACTCTCCTTCCAGACATTTAAAATAAACCCTCTCTTTCCATCCCCCATTTTTTTTATATTATATGTAAAATAACCTTAACTTCTTTATACTAATTTAGAAGACTGCAGTCTTTATACAACCAGTTTTTTATATTCACTTGATCTAAAAATAAGTATGAAACGCTATCATTTTGTTCTTGAATGCATTAATTGACCCTGCCTCCACTATTTCCTGTGGCAATGCATTCCAAGCATTCACCACCCTCTGTGAAAAAAAATGTATTTCCTAGTTTCTAATCTCTCTTTCCATTCCCCATCTTTTGCACCATATCTGAAATAACTCCTCTCCATTTTTCGCACCAAATCTTAAATTATCCTCAGAACCTACACAACAACACACACCCCCCCCCCCCCACCCCCCACCCCACCCAAGTTGTGCCTACATGGATCCCATCATTTGTAACAACATCATCGTCACATTTGATTGATTGACCCACCCTGTTTTTTCCTCAGCATTTTGGGACAGTGATTTCTAGGTAACAGCATCTTGACAAACTGGCTAGTTCACAGATTTTGTTTTCTTTTTCAGTTTGTCTTGAGTGTTTTTAATTGTTTTGTCTTTACTGGCTGATAGGTGTTTTATTTGATAAAGTCTGTGACTAGTTTGCTTATAACAACTTGGAAAGTGAATCTTCATCGCGCACACACACACACACACATATATATACACTTTTTTTTTAAATTAATACAGTGAACATGGTCAACTAACCGCATAGACCATATGGTTTTGATTAATCTCTCCTGTCATCTGAGCTTTCTGCTTGTAGTTTCTGCACATTGAACAGCTTCATTGAATAGGATGTGTACCTTCGAGGGTTCAAAATTGAGCATCGTGTTCGGGGTCGTGATGGGATATTGTATGTTTGTGATGATATTAGGACAATGTATGTTTGTGAAGATAAAAGGACGAACGTATGTTTGTAAAGATAATAGAAAACGTTTGTTTGTAAAAATAATTGGTGGTAATTATGTTATTTTCATGATAAAATGGGAAATTTTGTTTGTGAAGGTAATAGGCAAATTATATGCTTGTGTAGTGGCATATGTCAGTTTGTTCCCATTAAATACAAGCAATTTATAATGTATGTTGTCACTTTAGTGTGACTTCACTTATGTGATAGTTTATATCTAAAATTATTAGTGTTTTTTGCTCCAAGCGAAGCATAGGGCATCACTTACAGCTGGCCTTCTTACTGGAAGTCTGTTTCCAAGCACTGGCAGCAGTTTCAGCAGCAATAATGAGATTAGTTAGTTTTCTTTCCACTTGTTCCATTTAGCGTTGTAGGGAGCTTGAGTCATCTATCCTGCGCCAAGTGCGTTGCGTCGGTCAATGTGAGCCCTTGTCGTTGCACAATCACTCTAATGTCATCTATCCACCTACCTTGTGGCCGCCCTCTTGCCCTGTAGCCAGATCTATCAGCATTGTAAGCCATCAATGGAAGATGACGAGGGGGCATTCTCATGAGATGACCAAATCAAC
>JAVGWX010000016.1:28608300-28667447 GCA_036924085.1 Ariolimax columbianus | reverse complement strand
GTTTTGAATCTTTTCTGTCCCCTTCATTTTTTTTTACCTGTCTGGATGCATTGCTAATTTCTTGCTAGAATTCTTCACTTTCAAGTGCATTGTTATCTTTTTGTTTCTTTGAACATCAGACCATTTTTATAATTGCATTTTTGTTTCAGATTTGATTTCAATTGGCTCAAAAATTTCACTTTGAGTTAGTTTTGTATGTGTGTATTTAAACAGCTGTAACTAACAAATACAAATGTTTTGCTACCTCTGGATAAAGAAAATGTTTGTTTTGAGAAATAAACATTCAAAGCATTTGACTTTCACCACCCAAATATAAAATAATATAATTATTTTACCCTCATAGGTTATATAGCTTCTTTTGTCAAATATGAAAATTTGTTATCTTTATATCTATTTATATATGTGTGTATGTATGTATGGGGGGGGGGGCGCACAAGTGCTGCAAAATTTTGTTTGACGTTGGCCTATCAGAGAACAAACGAGAAAATGAACTCTCTGCAACTTAGATAGATGGCACAGGCGTCTACATAGGCACCCGGAAGACCAATTCCACTTTCTAAAAAGTTGGCTTCCTTGTCACCTCATTCCTTGTTCACCTGGTCCATCAGGCGACATTGATAGACCACCGCCTGGCATCACCAGTCGTTGGTATCTGAAAACTCTTCACTGCCACCATTACACAGGCATATTCACTGACAGAGACGAAACAGGAACACGCCGATCTCTACAATGACATCCTACAACAAGACTACAGCTTCTACAAAATCATTATGGGTGACTAATGTAAAAATGGCCCCTGCCAAATAGATGAAACCTCTGTGGGTAAATGAAGGACTGCCCCACACTTCCGTTGACCAAATAGAGGCAGTCGGGCCCGTGGAAGTGACCACGCTCAAAAAGCTGTATGGGACCTGGCTAGACCTGAAATGCAGTCTCCTTAGTGAACCTCACTAGAGTAGAAGCATTTGATCAAAGAAAAAAGATGATGATAGTCAGTTGGTTATTGACGGTAGATTTATGGAGTTTTCACTTCCATAACAACACAGACAGCAATAACACTTGCACAAAACTCAATAACATGGATTTTTTTTTAAGGAATAGCAGAAGACAAAGTGTGCTGTGTGTTTGATGCTGATATTAATCTAACAAGCTACAAGACATGTGGTATTGGTTTTGTCATTGGCATGCTGTCATGCACTTTAAGTGTGTCTTCTGATAGATGCTTGCAAAAAACTGTGTGCTCCGTTTGAAGACTAATACTGTAGTGAATCTGATGAAGGTTCTTAGTACCTATGCCTAGCCTACAGTTTGAGCTTGTGTGTCTAGAGCAGTGCTACTTGATAGTGTGCAAATGGTCCATGGTGAGAGACCAATACAAAATGCAATATTATATATTAATTACTATAAAACGTTATGTTATATCAGTTTGTAAAACCTATTCAATCCTAAATATAGTATTCTAATGAAACATTACATGTAATACCTGAGTGTTTAGGTCATGTCATTCTATAACCAGTGAGGTCGTTAGGGCATACATAAAGACACCAACACCACCCCTCTCTGTCAGCGGTCACTGCCTATGTCTATTCTGGTCAGAGATTGGTCCATTCTTTTATGTTGTCCTCCTTTGGGAAGACCTCTTTATCGTTCACCTTGTACCTTTCCATGCAGGATCGTATTTGCAAGACCGTTTGATCTTGAAATGTGGCCGTATCAAGTGAGTTTCCTGAGTGTCACCTGGGATGAGATGAAATGAAAAGGGCCATTGTTACTTTCCAATACATGTTGTAAAGGGCCACTAAAAGGGTTGTGCTTAGGGCCAGCAACCTCATCTTGTAATAAAACAATATTACCACTAAAAAATCAGCCACTGCATAAGGCTCAAAAACAGACTTCCTGTAAAGGGATCAGCTGCAGTTAAAACATGCTTCATATTAGACTGAAAAAGTATAATGCTAGGAAACAAACTCCCTTTAAAAGGAGCCAGCTGCAGGAGTGAAACCTATACTTCACATTGAAGAGAAAAGGTGCAACCAAAAGTTTGGTGATTCTTATACGAAAAGTTCTACTTTGCACACCTCTCCATTCATACAGACCAAATATTAAATGCTCCAGTCAAATCTATGACTAAATGACCCCATTCAAGTCAATCACTAAATTAAAGTTATTTGAAGTAGGAAAACAATAAGAAACTCCCAGGCAGCAATTATTACAAAGACAAGTGTATTTTATGCACACTGAAACCATAGACACCAGAAAAGAAAGTGATGTAATAGGCACTCTAGAAACAAACCATTGAAGTCTGTGTGATAAATGTGTCTTTCTGCTGGTTTGATTCTGATTTGCCTATTACCTCACCTTTTTTTTATTCTGTGCACGGTATATAGTTTTTCAAGTTACTAATATAATATGTGTATCTCTTGCATATTTTTTTTATAATTTTATATATATATTTTGGGGAGGAAGACTAACATCTGGTCAGGCACAACATACTGATCAGACATGTTAGGCAGGGTCAGGCAAAATATACTGGCTAAGACCCTCACCTCAGCTTCCTCATAGCCCTCCCTGGAAGGGGGCTTTTTCATGGCAGCCTGGCTAATGGGGTTAGGGATTGTAGTGAGCGACACGCAGATGAAGCCAAACATAGCACAAACGCCTGGAGGACGCCGGTCCACCATCATCGCGCACGGGATGCGAGGAAAGCTATTTCAACCCACCACTTAATGTCCTTTACAGAGTGCACAAAAGAGTAAACTCATTCATTGTGGGCATTTGAAACAACGAATCAACAAAATATATATTTTTTTAAGAGTATCTTTACTGCTAAGTTTTTCATTTTCTATTTTTGACAGTTCTGTCTTATTACCATGCATTGTCAACTTAATTTTTTTTTTATGTCACATAATTGTCTTTCCCTCAAGACAATTCTGTACGAGTTTCTTTCTGTTACATTCGACAAGATATTTTGTTCC
The DNA here is from genome assembly GCA_036924085.1 of Ariolimax columbianus. Lineage (NCBI taxonomy): Eukaryota > Metazoa > Mollusca > Gastropoda > Stylommatophora > Arionidae > Ariolimax > Ariolimax columbianus. The sequence goes on along the minus strand of JAVGWX010000016.1, from coordinate 28,664,472 downwards.
ATAATAACCATACAAATGATCAAGAACAGTTTTGGATTATTTAAAAAACAAGGGCAGATACGGCCCAGAAAATTAGAACATGCTCCTTACCTTATTTATTTTTTCTTTCTACAGTGCGGCGAACATTGAAGGGCGGTTTAAATAAAGAAGAGATGCAGGTGATAGAGGCATTCTGAGATCAGATTTGATAGAAGCCCATGTGATCTGACTTCTGTGTCAAATGCTCCTGACTTCGAACCATCAGACGCAGTCCGTTATTCTTCAGACAAAGAAACAAGAGAGAGATATGATAGTGCAATCATAAATGTGACAGCAGTGAGGATTGCATTCTGTGTACAGGTAGTCCTAGACATACGACGGCTCCATTCCGTTGACCGCTATTGTAACTCATAATAGCTGTCATTCTAAAATTAACATAAACTTCTTGTTCTTCCGATCCATGGAAAAAATATGTTACTTGTTAATTCCTGTTTCCTACATTGAGCATTGTTTCGGGATCTTTCTGTCAAAATCTGAAGGCCCCCCCCCCCCCCCCCCCCCCCCCCCCCCCGCACAGTTAGGAAACATTAAACCTATATGAATGGTTGTGTGTTCAAAGCCACTTTAAAACTGAAAATGGCTGTAAGTTGGAAATCACGGTAATCTATATGAACCAAAAGCATAGCTAAAATTACCAGAATCTCAAAACATTTGGTTTTACTTTTCTATATTTGTGAACAAATGTTTAATCTTTGCTTTGAATGAAATATTAAAATGTGCAAACTATAAGATACATTAACTCTATACAGTCCTGTACCTTAGTTTACAAAATTTGTGAACTAACATGAAAGGCAAGAGCAGTAACTACATTTGTTAAAATATTTTTCAAAGGGATGCATTCTAGATATTGCTATGTGGCAATGACCAACACAGAAAGTTAGAAGGCTGTTTAAAAAAATCTGGATGTTATACAGGTCAAGCGGTTTTGACCGATTTGGACTAATCATTGTGAATGCCTGCAATCAAAATATTTCACTGTGCCTCTTCTCCTTGTCTCCTCAACACAAGATGAAATAAGAAACGTACAGTCTAAAACTTATTAATACGTACAGACTAAAACTTATTAATAGAGTTGAATTTTTGTGTGCAAATTATGAATTCCTAATATTCGTGAATCTCAATTGGAAGCCAATGAATTATAATATGTTCAGGGTGAAGGTTTATGGTTAGCCATATTTCCATTATCGATAATATAATAGGACCACTATAAACATGAGAGGTCACAAATGGAAGGCCATCAGAGGAAGTTTAATTTTGTGAAGGGTAGTTTAATGTAGAGATCAAGTGTGCAGACCCAGGTGGGTCACACCTTATGGTGAAATCATAAAATCAAATTATGTCTATTAGACTATAACAAGTTTTTAATAATACAGCTGCCTGCAATAACAAGGGAGCCACGTAGCGCAGTGGTTAGCGAGCTGGCTTCGCATCTGAGTCATCCCGGGTTCATTCCCTATTTGAGGCAGAAATGTTTTTTCAGGCTGCAACGGCTCCCAGCCTTAAATGGGTACCGGTTCAGTCCAGGAAGTAAAAGCGGCGAGGGAGAGGAAATGGCTACCGCTCTCATATAGCCGAGCCTTTGAAATGTGAGATCACAAACACCTCACACCCCTATGCAGTAATGCTATGGGTAAACCATGGCTAAAAGATCAAGAGGGCACAGCCACAAATTAATTAAAGAAAGGTTCAGATTAGAATGCTTGGAATGCATTGCCACAGGAAATAGTGGAGGCAGGGTCAAATTAATGCATTCAAGAATAAATTGAATGTATTGCAAAATTATTTTTAGATCAAGTGAAGTCTTCTAAACCAGTATAAAGATGTTACGTTAAGTTACTATGTCGTAAGTCTAGCACTACCTGTGTGTACACTGATTTGACAGCAAAATAATGGCTGGTAATACTGCTGGAAGTAATGTTTGGTGAGAAATGACCAAAATCAAATAAACTAATACAACAACCACCCTAGATGTTTTATTTAGGCCCAGTCTTTCATCACTGAAAGTTGTGCAGGTAAAAGTTCACTTTTCATACTATTTTGTTATTATTTATTATTTTTTTTAGGTTATGCTTCATGCGTCACGTGTAATTTATTTGAAGACTTCATGAGTTCTCTTTTGCTTGTCTAATTCATAACATTTCACCCGTTTTGTTAGGATTAATAGCTGGTACAAATAACACCTTTTTAAAGTGTATGTAATATTGAGAAGTATTACAGTGTGTAGTATATTGATAGAGAAATGTACTGATCTGATTATGTTGATCATATTTAAACGGTAAGCAATTGTCAGTACACAATGCCAACTCAAGTTCTGCATAAACTGAAGGATTGGCGTAGAACAATGGAGGGGATTAAATCATAAAGGTGAACATGTGACCGATGTGATAAAATTAGAAAAGATCAAATCAGGTGCCTTATATGGAAAAATTAATCAGTTCTTGTCTGGGCTGATCTCATCATCAAGATAGTAAGACAGAATTTAAAAAATGCCCAAGAATATTTGTTTGTCACTGAAAAAAAAGCATACCTGACTTACAGGGTACAAAACCTTAACAAAAAATCAATAAAGATGGATTGGAAAACCTTACTTGGAACAGATCAAGAAAACATGTTTAAAATGTATTTAAGTCATTTAAATTTTTAAACACTTGAGGAAGATGAAACTGTTTTTAGTTCAATTTGGGTTGACAGTTTTCATCCTCGAACCCGCTGCATGATATAAAATGACACCTATATTATTTTAAAGGAGTCTATATGTGATGTAACACATCGTGTGACTTGTGTTAGTCCCTGTGCAATAAATCTCATGAGAGCTCAAATTGTTTTCAGCTTTCAAATATTTGAAAGTTTTTTTTTCTTGATTATTTTTCATAGTTCATGCTTGTAGCTGATTTCTTTTCAGCACTGTAAAGTGGTACTTAGTTTATTTGTTCACACATTTATTAATTGTTTCTTGGTTTGTTTGTTTCCATCCATACAGTTCATACTTGTTAAGCCTGTTTCAGTCCTGTTTTTCTGATGATCTGCGTGCATTTCCCTTTTTTAATTTAATTTTTGTTTGTTCCATTTGCACAATTCATGCTTCTAAATATGTTGCTTTTAATACCGTTATATTTAATTACATTTGTGTATGTGTGCCCCTGACCCGCTCATATTTGCTAACACCAGCCTGCCTACCACAATGAAGGCTATAAAACATTAACCCCCGATTTCAGTTTCTGCCACCGGACTATCTTGCGTGTTTCTTTCACCTACATGTGTCTGCTATGAGATTTAGTCACCATAGATCTCTTTTTTTTTTTTTTTTTTTTTTTTTTTGCGGTCGCCTCATTTCTCTAATCCCCAAGGCAGTGTGCGTTGCACTGTGGTTTTTATTTTGCACCTGTCGGCCCAGTGCATCCGACTTCAGCATGCATTTTATGTAAGGGTCTGCTTCCTCCTGCATTTTCTAAGGGTTTGCTTCCCCGGGGTAACGGCCGGTGTTGTAATGGGGATCGAACCCAGCACCTTCCGGTTGTGAGCCGTGCCACTTAACCACTAGGCCACGCCGTCCCCATCTCATCTTTAATTTGCAAAATGTTTGTAGAAAGGATGGTGTAGTGAAGACATTTACAAACAGAAGACCTTGGGAGCATGAATAATGTTAACTGATTAACCAGATGGACTTTGATTTAAGTCAATCATTGAGGATGGCAAGGACACACATGATTTCGAGCTTGTCCTCATGCAGTCATTCGGCCATCGAACTTGTCCTCATGCAGCCTTTGGGCCATCGAGTTTGTCTTCGTGCAGTCTTTGAGCCATCGAGTTTGTCTTTGTGCAGTCTTTGAGCCATTGAGTTTGTCTTTGTGCAGTCTTTGAGCCATCAAACTTGTTGTTTTGCAATCTTTTGGCTGCAGCCGTTAGGCCATTGAGATTGTCCTAATGCAGCCTTTGGGCCATCGAGCTTGTCCTCATGCAGCCTTTATGTAAGTTTCAGTTTGTGATCAGTTGCGAAATGGCTGTACAGTTTCCTTACAAGGAAACTCTCTTGTTGATCATATCACCACTGCTGTAATGTATCCCCATTAAGTTTCCTCTTTATAAGATACCAGCATATGAAAATAACTAGAGAAGAATTTCTGCTACTCCAGTTATCATGACATGATATATCTCTGGGTTTGCAGTCCAGAAAACTTATCACAGCATGCTATGAACTCCTGAAGAACATAGCAAAAAACCATTGAAGTAGAAATAATGGTGTATCATACTACAGCATCTTGAGGCCTTCCACCTGCACAACCAGAGGCATATCCTCAGGATCCACTAGCACAACCATATTTTCAACTGTGAAGTAGTTTGATATATTCAACTTGCAGGCATTGCCTCAACAACTGATTGCTGTTGGCTCTCCCTCTACGGTCACTTTGTCCGATTTCCCCAGGACGTCCCAGCCCACAATATGCTCCAGCATCCTAGAGAGATCCTCAGGGCCACCCTCGCAACACCTGGCTAAAACAGATTGCCAACTCCCTAACACAGTTGCATCCGCCTGGGATATGGACATCAGACGTGGTCATGGACATGGTCATTCGATGCGACAGGCCCTGGTTGCCTAAGCGTACTATTGTAATGGGTACGAAGGATGCCCACAGAGCGTGTGCAATGGTAGGGGTCTATTGCTGCCCATAAGGTGTGAAATGGTAGGGGTCTATTGCTGCCCATAAGGTGTGAAATGGTAGGGGTCTATTGCTGCCCATAAGGCGTGATGGTCACTGGCTGTTTTCTCAAGTCATTGGTCATGGCTAAGTGTGCATTTCACCTGAAGAACAGAGAAGCAAGACGGAAAAGTCAGATTTGTTGGCAGGAACATGAACTTGAACATAATGATACACCATAGTATCTAGAAATTACAGTGTCAAATGCCAGTGTTGGCAGGAACATGAACTTGAACATAATGATACACCATAGTATCTAGAAATTACAATGGATCGCACAATATCCTTCAAGGAACACTGTAAGGTGGTTAAACAAAAAGTTAGTTGCAAGAAATAACATACTGCGTAAGCAAACAAACATGGCATGGGGAGCGTCATCAACATTGTTGCGCACGTCAGCCCTGTCATAGTGCATTTCTGTAGCAGAAAACACAGAGACAGTATGGAACAAATCAGCGCACACAAGACACTTCGATGTTGAAGTAAATGAGGCGTGTTGCATTTTAACAGGGTGCCTTAAGCCAACACCAAAAGAAAACGTTTATGCAATCGCTGATATTGCACCACCAGAAATCACGAGATGTGTTACAACAGAAGTCGAAAAAGAAAAAGCAGTTCTGTGATCAACGACATCCCCTTTTTGGATTTAGTTTAGAAGACTGGAATCAAGGAAAAGTTTCCTTCACACTGTACAGTTAACAGACCAGCAATCTGAGCAAAACTGTACTGAAAAATGGCATCAAAGATATGGTGAGGGATGGATGGAGAACAAAGAAGAACTTGCAACAGTGCACAATATGCCATAACCTGTGTGGAAAGCCCTGAACTATTGCGAACGGAGAATCCAGATGATTGAATATGAAAAAAATGGGGATATGCGGACGACGGTGTCTCGGAATGCGGAGCTATCCAAGACCCCGAACATATAACTGCCCAAGATTGAAAAAAAACATATACTGTGGTGGATCTCATGGCAGTAAATGAAAGCGCTTCCAGGGCAGCTGGTTTCTGGTCCAATACTTTGTGAGGTTGCCGGACAAAGAAAGTAAATACGTACTGTATTGGCCAAAGAACTAAGAAAAAGAAATATTAAATTACTCAAATTCAGCCGTCCATTATTCATTTTTACAAACATAATTTTGTGACTATAACTTTTGTGCGTTCATGCCTATGCAAAATAAGATAATGAATATATGTTAAGCAGTAGTTATTTCACTTAAAAACTGCATGCCAAAATATATTTGTAATACCTTTGATATATTCCTTTCACTACTGTGATTCTAATGTTTATTTAAAAATCAAAATTGATGGGAAAATCTCTTTAGTTACACACATGTAATACTCGTATGATTCTACAAAACACCAAGAAAAATTATAATTAATTATTGTGTTGATAAAATTGGATAATGAAATTGAAATGTTTTCAAGTAAAAATTAATAAATAGGAGCAATAATTGATAAATAATTGTTGTTGCCTTTAAGCACTTTTTTTGTTGTTCTAAATCATTCACTATCCAACAACCGCATCACTTTTATTCATAAACCTGGCAGTCTGTTCGAGGCTCGTCTCTTGGACATACAGTTTATCCCAATAACCACATGTTCTTCCCTCGTAAAACTGATGGTCTGTGAGGCTCGTCTCTTAGACATACAGTTTATCCCTCAAATAACCATATGTATGTCCCCCTGTAAAACTGACTGTCTGAGGCTCGTCTCTTAGACATACAGTCTATCCCTCAAATTGCCACATGTACTCCCCTCATAAAACTAACTGATAACAATCTCTCTTAACTTAACTTAACGTCTTTATACTGGTTTAGAAGACCCTGTAGAGTCTGTATACAACCAGTTACATTTACATCACCTTGCTCTAAAAGCTATGCGCATCCAGTTTATTCTTAAATGCATTAACTGCTTTCTTTGACATGCAGTTTCCAGTTTATCCCTTAATCATATATACTTCCTTCATAAAACTGACAGTCTGTCTGAGGCTCGTCTCTTAGACATACAGTCTATCTCTCAATCGTATATACTTCCTTCATAAAACTGACATTCTGTCTGAGGCTCGTCTCTTAGACATACAGTCTATCCCTCAATCGTGTATACTTCCTTCATAAAATTGACAGTCTGAGGCTTTTGTCTCTTAGACATATAGTCTATCCCTCAATCGTGTATACTTCCTTCATAAAACTGACAGTCTGTCTGCGGCTTATCTCAGACATACAGTCTATCCCTCAAATAACCACATTTACTTTCCTTGTAAAAACTAAAAAGTCTGTCTGAAGCTTCTCCCACACCTCATACAGTTAATTCCTTAGATGGACCTATGAAGGCTATGCTGTTACTCTTCACTGTTGGTGGAGCTGACAAGCCTTGGAAGACACACAAAAAGTTCTATGTCTATTTGTAAGGCATAAAACAGGTTAGGGAGGATTTGACAAAAAGTCTATGTTAAAACTTATTTAGTTGCCATAGTCTTGCATTTGATTACTATACAACGAAAACACTGACACTACATTTTGTGTGAAGAGATGACTACCAATATTATCCTTGAACTGAAGTCTTTGTAATTCTTCAAAAGACCTTGTTCTCTAAGAAATCTCATGTCATTCTCCTGTCATATGGCCATCTTGTCATGTAACCAACCTGTCACATCACCATCCTGTCACATGTCTACCTCCTGCCATATTACTCTCCCGTCATTTTTATCTAAAATAGATACAAGTGGCTACTACAATTGTCTACCTAGCAAAAAGCCACCTCCAATCCAAAGTAATTATGAGCTTTTGGTGGTACTTGATAACATTACCAGCCCCATGAACAACCTTCTGTAGTCAGCCTTTAATAGCTGAATGCAGTGGCTTCTAGTCTTCTGCCCAACAAAGGGGCCTAGGGTTTACATGAGACCTTCACACTTGTGTTTTTCATCTTTGTCCATTGCCCCATTTGGTGAAGTATAGGTCCTACACAAGCATCTGATTAATGTAGTGGTAAGGCGCTCGTTTATCATGGCAAAAGTACAGGGTTAAACTCCCACAACAGTCATGCTACAGTCAACCTAGCTGTAAATAGTTACCCGTCTTAGTTTGGGAAAGGAAAAGGCAGCGAGCAAGAGAACTGGCCATCCCACCTCAAACAAGCTGTGGCTTAGTGTACTGAAGTTTCTAGCACTTCATTTCCTACGATCGGCTAAGTCTGCTGAAGGACATATTTTACCTTTAGATCCTACACTGTATTTCGTCATCCTTTACCTTTAGATCCTACACTGTATTTCGTCATCCTTTACCTTTAGATCCTACACTGTATTTCGTCATCCTTTACCTTTAGATCCTACACTGTATTTCGTCATCCTTTACCTATAGATCCTACACTGTATTTCGTCATCCTTTACCTTTAGATCCTACACTGAATTTCGACATTTTTTACCTTTAGATCCAACACTGTATTTCGTCATCCTTTACCTTTAGATCCTACACTGTATTTCGTCATCCTTTACCTTTAGATCCTACACTGTATTTCGTTTACTCAAATCGGCATTTAGGAAAGCCTACTTCTGATCATTTGCAGTGCAGCTTCATAGCAATGGTTTTTACATGACAAGGTTGCCAACTCCACACACAACCTTCTTTAGTCGCCTCTTACAACATGTGAGGAAAGAAACAAATGGCTCTATTCTGTTTGCCCCAAAGACCACGGTCTAGATGCTACTAAACCTCAAAACCCAGAGGACACTTTTGTCTCAAGCTGTTGTTGCTAATTTTGAGTCAGCGTTATGAAAAATGTGATAAGCCATTGCCTTCGCAAAGTGCTGTAACTAGTTGTGTGTTTATAGTTAAATGTATTATACAGCCATGTTTCCATTTATTTTACTTTAGAGTCGTCGTGTTTTTAACAGTAGATCAAACATTTATATTTTTAATTATTATTTAAATATTAATATATGTTTAGAGTTAAATAGATCATATAACCTTTCTTTTATTTGAAACTAAGGATCCTTCTGTTTTAGCTAAGTAAATCATGCAACTTTGTATTTATTTATTTTATTTTTTAACTGAAAAGATTGTGCAACTACGTGTTTTGTTATTTTATTTGTTAAGATCATTGCGTTTTTAGCTAAAATGATAATGCGGCTGTATTTATTTCATTTTTTAAATCGCTGTGTGCCTATAGCTAAAAATATATCGTGCAACTATGTTTTTATTTATTTGAAATATTGGTTGCCTAGCAATATATTATCCACACTTTTTCAGTTGACAAAGTATTTTTTATAATGTGAGGGTGAAATATGTTGTGAGTGGATTCATCATTTGAATTGTATTATAATAATGCAAATCTGGACAAATTGTCGTGAAATATAAGCCATACAGTTTGACAGATATTAGATGCATTCTTTCATCCTGTTTAGATGGATACAGTTTTTTCTTTTTGACCATATGATGTTTTCCTGTTTATGCCATATCCGTCTCTTATTGCTGCATTTCAAACACCGCATTTGTCAATGGGACGATCTGATAACAGAAGATGTATGGGACTTCAGTCAAACAGAAAAAAACTTATGGTTGCTGGGAAACACAGGATGAGTACGGCAACCCCATATCAAGCACTGCCATCCAAGATGAAGTGTCAAGTAATTCACTGTATGAAGTCTGAGCTTTCCTCTTGTTCAAAACAGTTTTACATAAGAAAATTAGCAGTTGGGTCCCAATATTTTGACATATAAAGGTTTTTGAAGACTGGATAAATAAAAGCCGGAGGCTATTGTTGGTGGATAGATCAGAGGTCTCAACCCTACAAGCTTAACTGGTTTACCTCAGCAGTAATAACATTAATTCTTGTCCCATCAACTCATTGGTTGGAGCATAGACCAGACACAGTGTTTGAGTTACACTAACCTTCTTTTAAGAATGCCTGATAACTTTCATTTTCAGTGCAGTTTCATAGAGATTATTTTTACATGATGTGGTTCCCAGCCCCATGCACAACTCTGATTAGTCGCAGCTTACAAGATGCAGGGAAAGAAACTTTGGTGGGTGATTTATGACGTTAGAATGTTGGATTAATTATTAATTTAGTTTAAAAATGGAAGCATTTTAATGTATTTAGAAAAATGGATCTAAATGTTTCCAAACATGAAATTATTGAACATGGGAAAAATTACAATGGTCAAAGACAAAGGAAAAACCTAATGTTAATACATAGTTACAAAAAAGCACATTTCGACCAAATGGTTTTTAATCAAGTACATAGTCAGTTATTCACTCTAATCTGGGGATTTGGGTAATAGAAATTGTCCTAATGTGACCTGTAAGCTGTATAGAAATTGTCTATGTGGCCAGTAAAGTAAAGTAAAGTATCCCATAGCATTACTGCCGTAGGAGTGTGATATGTTAGCGATCTCACATTTCAAAGGCTCGGCTATATGAGGACGGTAGCCATCTCTTCTCCTTCGCCGCTTTTACTTCCCGGACTGAACCGGTACCCATTTAAGGCTGGGTCGACCCGGGAGCCATTGCGGTCTGAAAAAAACATTACCGCCTCAACTGGGGAATGAATCCAGAACCACTCAGATGCGAAGCCAGCGCGCTAACCACTGCGCTACGCGGCTCCACTAGCCAGAGCTATGTAGAAATTGAATTTTTGTGGCCCATGAGCTATACAGAAATGTGTCTATGTGGCCCATGAGCTATATAGAAATTGTCTATGTGGCCAGTGAGCTGTATAGAAACTGTCTATGTGGCCAGAGCTATGTAGAAATTGTATTTTTGTGGCCCATGAGCTATACAGAAATGTGTCTATGTGGCCCATGAGCTATATAGAAATTGTCTATGTGGCCAGTGAGCTGTATAGAAATTGTCTATGTGGCCAGTGAACTATATAGAAATTGCCTTATGTGGCCCATGAGCTATATAGAAAATGTCTATATGTGGTCCTAAAATTGCTTGTGGTTTAGACCTCTGTGGTAGATGCACCTGTATCGGACCTCATGTTTAGATGTGCTTCAACCTCCACATTAGTGCCTACTCAATCAAACATGGTGTGTACTATTATGATTACTCTCTCTGCTCTACCCTGCTGTTGTTGCCGGTATTAAGAACGAAGTACAGATAATGAACTTGTTGTACGTACAACATATTCACCCACAGCTAGTCCATGTTATTTATCTCTGCTGAACAGATGTTTCATAGTTGTAGAGTTTATATTTCATTTTTGTTGTTTTTCTCATGTCTTTTTCTCACATTCAAGGGAAAAAAAATATCCAACAATGTTCTTTTGTTGAAATCGTTCACATTCAAGCATTCTGGGGATTTTTCCGTTTCATTCTTTTTTTTTTTCAATTTTTTTTCCGTAAGATGTGTTATCTGTGCACTTACTCATCTCATGTAATATTTAAAAAGAAATTGACAAAATTATAAATAAAGAGAATTCAGTACTTATCTTACACCAGCTGTTTTGTTCATTTATCTGTTCTGCTGTTGTTGCAGACAGTAATTTTGTTATTGTCATAGTTAAGCTTGTCTCCACCCTTTCTTGCTTGCAGGAAACTCTAAACACTTCAGGCTTATGTGCTTTCTTGATCTGTGGGCGTTAGCCAGGCAGCTCGAGGATGCACAGTTTCATTGTGCATCTACATAAGCTACATATTGGTCATCTAATCCTGGAACTCACACATGACATTGTGGGCCTCTTTATCTAATCCTGAAGCTTGAACATCAACATTCTGAGCCTCTTTATCTAATCCTTGAGCTCACATACGGACATTGTGGGCCTCTTTATCTAATCCTTGAGCTCACATACGGACATTGTGGGCCTCTTTATCTAATCCTTCAGCTCAGATATGGACATTGGTAGTCTCTTTATCTAACCCTGGAGATTGGACATGATAGTTGACGCCTCTTTATCTAACCCTGGAGCTCACGCATAAACATCATGAGCCTTTTAATGGCAGTTGGTGGGAAGTCTATTTAGTATCAGGGAAGCAGATAAATGGGCAGGGATTTAACAAACGAACACGCCTTCAAAAATGGAAAAAAACTACATACATGGAGATCTCAAATTAATTAATATTCTTGGCATTGCAAATGAGCAAACACCTCATTATATATACATTTTGCCCTTCTTTATGGCAGTGAGACATGGTCTACCTCCATGCACCAGGAGAGGCAGCTAAACAGCTATCATATGAGGTGCCTGCATAGAATACATGGGGTGGCAAGACAAGATCATAATGCAGCGGTGTTGGAGAGAACAGACACTGTCACAATCTATTCCATGCTTAGGCTTCGATAGCTGGGGCACACTCGGAGGATGGATTATGGCAGAATATCAAAATATCTTCTCTATGGGGAATTACAGTTTGGGAAAACGTATCGGGTCCGACCACTACTTCGGTACAAGGATGTATGCAAGCGGGATATGAATGATGCAGGCATTGATTTGGAATCATGGGAACAGGATGCCACGGTTTGTATTGCATGGAGGTACAGGATTAAGTTTGGAATACAGACAAAGAAGATGATGATTGTTGATAGGCTAAAGACTCAGAGTTTGAGAAGACACGCCACGCCATGCTATGCCGCAAACGCCCCTGACTTTCCTTGCACATACTGCTCGGATTGGTCTTATGAGTCACATTCGTTATCGTCAATTACTATTGTCGGACAATCTGACAATATGGAAAGAACCAATGATGAAATTATATTTAGCACATTGAATGGAGAATTCAAATCTGGCGACTACATACTAATTGTAATTCATTGTTTAGTATACAGAATGATATAATTAGAATTATTTGAGAAAAAAAAACAATGGTTAAATAAAAAATATCCCACTCGCCAGATCTCTCTTGTTAGGCTAGTAAACAAAAATCTACAAATTTCACACAGAAAAATGTCCATTTTTATCTGAAAATGGCTTCCAAATTTTGTCACATCTGTCATTAATTTTAAAATATTTTTATATTTCATGGTCACAATAAAAAAACGACTCTTTTCTTCAAATCTCCATCACTGATATCATCAATGACATAATGAAGAATTCATCTTTTCTCCTGTCACTGTCAGAATTGTCATACTCTCCATTTTCTAACATGCTGTTATCATGCACACATGATTTTTATCGTGCCTCATCAGCCCTTAACAAATTTTTAAAACTTCTAAAAGATGGTTGAAAATGCATACTATCTTTGTTTAGAATGTAAATACTATAAAAAAAAAATTTTCATTTATAGAAATTAATTTTCATTCAATTCCACCCATCTATATCAAGGTAAAAGGAATAATAAGTTTTTAAGGTCACTTAAAAACTTGTAAGTATAACAGAAACAAAAAGAAGCCATTAAAGTGGCTAGACGAAGGCAACTGAAAATGATGTAGCTTTTAAAGTGGCTAGTGGTATTCAAAGAGTTTAGACACAAGCACAGAGATTGGGAATGGAAAAATAATTAATGAAAAAAATACAAATTAGGCAAATATTTGGACATATAAAGAGAAATGACACACTGCTGAAAACAAGGGTGAATGCTAAAGTGAACGGTAAACGGGCAATAGGAAGATAGCGTTTTACATAGGAAGACAACATCAAGACATGGACAGACAACAGTCTGTCAGAGTGTACAATACAGGCAAGAAACAGGGAACTGTGATTCATTGCAGCCAACCTTCGATGCTGAAACAGAGCATGACATCATTATCACCAGAAAGTGAAAGTTAGTTTAAGATCTTCAGTGTCATTGTACTGAGAAACAGATTATTTGTAAGTTTCAATTGTTAAAATTAGCGTTGCACTGTACAGTTGGTAACCATAATGCAAATTAACACTCTCATAGCAATTGTTAAAATTAGCGTTGCACTGTACAGTTGGTAACCATAATGCAAATTAACACTCTCATAGCAATTGTTAAAATTAGCGTTGCACTGTACAGTTGGTAACCATAATGCAAATTAACACTCTCATAGCAATTGTTAAAATTAGCGTTGCACTGTACAGTTGGTAACCATAATGCAAATTAACACTCTCATAGCAATTGTTAAAATTAGCGTTGCACTGTACAGTTGGTAACCATAATGCAAATTAACACTCTCATAGCAATTGTTAGAATTAGCGTTGCACTGTACAGTTGGTAACCATAATGCAAATTAACACTCTCATAGCAATTGCAACATTGAGAAACGCTGATCCCGTTTCTTTTCAATACTATAGAAGTGAAATCAAACTGATAATTAATCAACATCACTGTTTAAGATACTGAGCAGTACATGAGTTGTAACGGTCAGTGACCCTTCTTCTTCTTCTACTTCGTACGCTGTCAGACGTCAACCTGTATTTGTTCGAAGAAAGCAGCAGTCATCCTGAGGCTGTCGACACTGCCATAGAGCTTGTCTAGTGTTGCCACTGGTTATGGCCACATGTGCTTTCTCTGGTCCTCGTATATCAGGCAGTTTTGCAGCAGATGTTCAGCGGTCATTTTCTCTGTACCACAAGTGCATTCGTCAGTGCCACCTATCTTCAGTTTATTGAATAGGTGGTACCTCAGTCTGTTGTGGCCTGTGCGGAGTCTGAAGACCACGACCTGCTCTCTTCTGTTCAACTGGTAATAGGCATCGTTTTTTTGTGTAGCCAGTATGTTCTGTTTCCCATTTGGCCATGTATCTGGCCCTAATAAGCCTTTTGGACTCTTTGTAGGTCACACTAGAATCTGGTTGTGGTAGTATGCACCTTCTTTTGCCAGTCAGTCTGCCTCCTCGTTGCCTTGGATGTTACGGTCGGATGGAACCCACTGTACCACTACTCTTTTTGGTGCGGACTGCTGGCATAGTTGACAGAGTACTGCTCTTAAATCACTAAGCAGAATTTTTCTTGCATTTTAGTGCTGTAACTACGGCCAGGGCATCTGTAAACAGGACTATCTGGCTTTCATTGCTTTCGTCTGTCAGCATTGCTTCTACTGCAGCCCTCAGTGCCTCCACTCTGAAATTGCTTGAGAATTTTCCAGTTGCCACTGACAGTGTTATTTTTCTACCATTTGGTAGGCTCAGGAATACCCCTTCCCCCCTATTTTCGGTGTTGTGTTTGTTACAGAACCGTCGGTGTATGCATGGGTCCAGTCCATGCTTGAGTAGTTTTCCGTTATGTACCTCAGGGTTATGTCCCTTCTTTCTTTTTCTGTCTGGTTTTTCTTGTTTCCAATACCTGGTATATTTTCTACAACCTCCGAAATGATATGCTGCTTCTAGATGGGTTTGCGTACAGTAGGGATGGGCTTTGGTATTGTTACGGTGTTCATAGGGTCTTCGCTCATCTTTGCTTTGGCTATTTCTGCAAAGTTTCTCTTCTTTAGTTTCCCCTTTCCAAATCTATTTAGTCTCTGATGCATTGGATGGTCTGTCAGTCTTCTGAGTTTCTCTACTTGCTGTTGGGCTCTGCAGTCTCTTCTGTCGGTCATGGATTGCAGATTTGTAATCTTTTCAAGTTCTACAATTGGCGTTGACTTCATGCCTCCTGTTATAACTCTCATGGCTTGGTTTTGAAGTTTGCTAATTTTATCAAAGTTCACCTTTGCTGCTGTTGTCCATGCCGCAATGCCATACTCAAGAACTGGTCTCACTCTTCCAGTGTACAGTTTCTTTAGTATTCTTTCGTCTGCTCCCCAGCTTGTGCCAGCATGTTTCCTCATGAATGCCATTCTTTGTCTGGTTCTCATTCAGTTTCTCTCGATCTGACTTTTCCATGTTATGCGCCGATCAAATGTGACTCCCAAGTAGTTTGGATTGTCGATTGGCCGCAGATATTTGCCGTTAAGACTTATTTTGGTGTTTTGGGGTTTATTTGAAAGCGAGAATATTATACATGTTGTTTTTTCCTCGTTTATTTTGACCAGCCATGAGTTCGCCCACTCCTCCAACGATGTTATGACATGCTGCATCAGATTGTTTGCTAAGGTGAGATTTTTTTCAGAGGTCCACATAGACAGATCGTCTGCAAACATGGAGCTATGGACTCTTCTTGGTATATTCTCTGTGATGTTGTTTATATACACCAGGAAATGTGTGGGTGACAGTACCGCCCCCCCCCCCCCCCCCGGGGTACTCCTTGCTCCAGTGTCACCTGTTTGCTCATCTGCTCTTGTACTTGAACTCTGGCTGTTCTGTTTTCGAGGTAGTGGCTGATCCATCTGTACATTTTCCCACATACGTCACTTCTTCGTAGCTTGACTTTAAGTCCCTCTTTCCACACCTTGTCAAATGCCTTCTCTAGATCCACCCAAACCGCTACTGTATGCTTTTTCTCATTTTAAGCATCCTCTATTTCCTATGCTATGAGAGTGATCTGGTGGACCTGTGTTGTCTAAATCCTGCTTGCTGTGGAATTAATATGTGTTTTTCTTCCAGGTGTCACATCAGTCTGGTGTTTATCATACGCTCCATCAGTTTGCCTACACAGCTCAGTAGACTGATAAGCCTGTATCCATTTGGATCTGTTCTATCTTTTTCTTTCTTTGGTACTGGCATAAGTATAGCATCTTTCCATGCCTGCGGTACAATTCCCCTTTTCCAGCTTTGGTTCACGACTGATAGTAACTTCCTCTTTGCTGTTTGGCCCAGCCCCATCAGCATTTTGTTTGTTACCCCATCTTTTCTGGGCGATTTCTTTTTCTTTAAAGTTCTCATGGCCTCATCCATTTCATTCATTGTTAGTTTTGCCATCATGTGCTCCTCTGGTGCCATATTGATGTTGTCGTGGCTCTTTTGTTCTTCACTAATGTCTGTATGCCTGTCTGTAGGGACATCAATGTGGTTTGCTCTGGCATAATGTTCTATAAAGGCGTTTGCTGCTTTTTTTCCGGTAAGCATGTTTTCGCCCTGCTTGATGATAATTTGTTTATTTGATGGTGTTTCGTCATTCATGGCTCTGACTAAATTCCATAGTTTGTTCCCTTCTTTGTCTAAATTGAGGCTGTCTGTTTTGTTTTTCCAGCTGTCTCTTGTTATTTGGTTCAGTGTTCTTTTGTATTTCGCAGTGATGGCCTGGAGGGCGATATTGGCTTCCATAGATTGCTCTATCTGTGCCATGTCCCTAGCATTTGAGACTTCATTCTCAGCTTTCTGCAGTTCACGATTCCAATATGGCTTGTAGTTTTTCCTTGCCCCTCTTGGGATGGTTTCGGTGGCTGCTTGCATTATTGCGTTGCTGCGGCTTTCCACCATAGGTTTCATATTGTTATTTCGTGTGTTGATGGTTTCACACAGTCGATCTGTCAGCATTGCAAATCTGTCCCAGTCGGCTCGTCTATAGTTCCAACGTGGCAGCGGTTTTATTTCCCGTGGGTCTACTTCCATATCAATTTCTAGCCTAATTGGCCTGTGGTCACTACCTGCCAGTTGGTCGAGCACCTGACGATCTATTTTGTGGGGTCAGTGACCCAAAACTGAATACTAGCGCCAGGGCCAGCGACTCAGTGCTGCCAAGCCCCGCTTCCACGTGGTGATCCTAAATGAGGATGTTGTTGTTGTTGTTGAATGCCCACAATGAGTAGGATTACTCTTTTGTAGGCGCTAAATAGGACGTTGTCGGTTGTCGTAGCTTACCTCACATCCCGATCGTGCTGATAAAGGTATGTACCGAGGTCCTCCAGGTGGTTGTGCTACGCTTGGCTTCATCCGCGTGTCGCTCACTAAAACAGGGATCACGTCGATCCCTCCACTTGTTGGCCAGGCTGCCATGAAAACAGCCTGTTTCCAGGGAGGACTGCCGAGAAGTCGAGGTGAGAGTCTTGGCCAGTATATTTTCCCTGACCCTGACTAACATTTTTAATCGGTATGTTTTGCCTGGCCCTGACAAACATTTTTAATCAGTATATTTTGCATGACCCTAACTAACATTTTTGATCAGTATATTTTCCCTAACCCTGACTAATATTTTTGATCAGTATGTTTTGCATGACCCTGACTAACATTTTTGATCAGTATATTTTGCCTGACCCTGACTAACATTTTTAATCGGTATGTTTTGCCTGACCCTGACAAACATTTTTGATTAGTATATTTTGCAAGACCCTGACTAACATTTTTGATCAGTATGTTTTCCCTAACCCTGACTAACATTTTTGATCAGTATGTTTTCCCTGACCAGGCGTTTAGTCTTCCTTCCCGATGATCCTTGATAACAGATTTCAACAGGGCAGACCAGCTAAGGAAAAGGGATCGAAGAGGGAAGGTCAGCCCGGTATCCAAAATGACATGCTAAAGTCAGATGTGTCGGTCAAAAAGGTGAAAAATATCCACGAATTTCTTTCTCAGGACTGACTACATCTTGAAACTTGTTAAGCCCTTTTCAGGGCTTGGTAGCAGTAATTTTAGAACGAACGAAACAAGAAGATCAATCAACATTTACCTGTTGATCATGTGGTCAACTTGTCATTTGGACCCTAAAATCGCGTGACTTCTGAGCGATTATCCAATGTGTTTATACAGTAAAACGGTACAGGTTAGACCACGCTGTTAGTCGCTTTCAGCTTGGTAGTAATCCTATTCTCGTCTATGTCACACAGAACGATTCTTCCATTCAAGAATCGTTTGACCGAACAGTTAGTCTCTCACAGTGTGGCAAAAATACTATGTTTGTCTCTGTCACACATACAAGGCGTATTCAAAAGAAACCGGACCAAACTACACAAAGTGACCATACGTACGATGCACATGATGACCTCACTTCGGATATAAACAGCACATACCAACCGCCAAGTTCGCAAAATTGCATTATCCCCTGACTTATAGTTTTCTCATCAGGCCATTGAAAACATGGTGAGTGTGATACGGAATCCTTCCAGAGTTGATCAGCGAGGGGTGATTCGGTCTCTAACTGAAGGATGTCGACCAGTTGACATTCATCGCAAAATGCAGGCAGTGTATGGTGACAAAAGTATGTCGAAGAACACAGGGAAGAACTGGACAATGATGTTTAAAGAAGGACATGAGTTAACGAAAGATCTTTCGAGACCAGGTTAGGCGTTGCCCAGTTGCGTATCACACCCGCCATGTTTTCAACGGTTTGCTGGGGAAACTATGAGTCGGAGGATAATGAAATTTTGCAAACTTGACGGTAAGTTTGTGTTGTTTACACCAGAAGTGACGTCATCACGCGCATCGTACGTATGTTCACTTGTTGCAGGATGACCCTGTTTAATTTGAACACGCCTCGTGCATTATTTGACTCTGGATGGCCATCTTGACAATGTGTCCATCACTCTCTTTCATTATGAACTTACAGTGTTCCTTCTCTTGACCATTAAGAAAACAAACACAGTAACTTTCTCTCTCTCTCTACTTTATTTTCCTTAGCTTTTTTTTTTTTTTTTTTTGTAAATACCAAGTCCCAATTTAGTATTCTTCATTTCCCTTGGAACATCCAAGCCGTAGAGCTCTCACTCCTCGCGTCAAAGAAATTAGAATAGATCCCCTTAATCAAAATGGTCCTGTTGTAAAACGTGACGAGATGCGAAACTTCTCACCCACCAATCACATCCTCCCTCCGCCCTCTCTCTCCTCTTGTCAATAAAAAATTAGGTATATTACAGAGACAAGTTCCTAAACACTTTATCCTCGACAGCAGTAAATATTGTGAGATGACCTGTAACTTTTCTCGCTATTCGGGTGATATCACCAAGTATACAACATCAAAAAACAATTTTGAGACATAATCTCATTTTATACAGATAGATCGATACTAACAGTTCCCAATAATTACATCTCCCACACAGCCTGTTTTGTTCTACATAAAGACACTACAAGCTACTTTCGATTATGTATGCTTTACGAAATCTTTACCCGCACCAGAAGAGAACAAAGAGACCCATACCATTGACTTCCATTGTCAAACATGCATATGTACAATGAATGCAAGTCAAACACGCATTTGTACAATGAATCCAAGTCCAAGATAAATAAATATACATGACGAAGTGAAATGATTTTCTACATATCTGATCGTCTGCTGTACCAGAACGGCGCAAATAGGCACGCTCAGAGGATTATATATCTATTATTTATGACTTCAATAGCATCCTGCTCTCAAATAATTAAATGCTGCAGTAACTGATCAACATGAATACACAAAGTAACTTGTGTGGCACTTGTTTGGTTTCCGCACAGGACAGAAAACGAAATTGATTATACTTGGATAAATAAGCTCAGAGCATCATTACACGATTTAAAAGTATGTAAATCATCATTACCGGATACTTACTTACTTGCCGTGTCTCACGTACTACGTCACACATCATTCTTAGAGTATTCAACCATATGGTTTGCCCTGTCCTTGCCACTCAGTAGGCTGTCCCTACTGCAAGTCTCCGGGAGGTTTGGGCAGATCATCAGGTGGTCTTGGTCTTGTGTTGCTCCACATTCGTATGTTTCATCATTGCTGTATCCCCATTTTTTTTTAGGTTCTTCCTGCATCGTGATACACCAGGACAGGACAGCGTCGTCTTGGGGAACAAAAGAAGCAATACAAAGACACTCTAAACGTTTCTTTGATTAGTTTTTCCTTTGATATCGATGACTGGGAGCTGCCTGCTCCAAACTGCTCAAACGGCGCACTGCCGTCACATATGATGCTTGCATTGCTGAGCAGAGAACCATTTCTGATGCGCAGGAAAAGCGAGTTGCACGACAGAACACATTGCAAGTCGGCCAAATAACTAGCGCTGTTCACGTGTGCACTACAAATGCGGTAGAGTTTGTCACGCTCAGATCGGACTGTACAAATGCGTTCACATCTGATTAAACATGTCTGACGCTGTTGTCATCTTCGCTTGCAACTGACGTCATCTTTGCTTGCAATTTGTAACTAACTAACTAACACTATGACCAAGTATGTAGAGGAGCAGACGTGGCACCAGACCACCACCTTCTGACAGCCAAAATAAAGATTGAACTGAAAAGGCGCACAACATATCATTTATCTGCTTGGTTCCCCTTGGAGCACAGGGCTGCAACAGACGCTCTTAACCTGGTCCTATTCGTCTGGTTCCCCTTGGAACACAGGGCTGCAATAGACGCTATTTCTCTGATCCTATTCGTCTGGTTCTCCTTGGAACACAGGGCTGCAATAGACGCTATTTCTCTGATCCTTTTCGTCTGGTTCTCCTTGGAACACAGGGCTGCAATAGACGCTCTTCGTCTGATCCTATTCGTCTGGTTCTTCTTGGAACACAGGGCTGCAATAGACGCTATTTCTCTGATCCTATTCGTCTGGTTCTCCTTGGAACACAGGGCTGCAATAGACGCTATTTCTCTGATCCTATTCGTCTGGTTCTCCTTGGAACACAGGGCTGCAATAGACGCTATTTCTCTGATCCTATTCGTCTGGTTCTCCTTGGAACACAGGGCTGCAATAGACGCTCTTCGTCTGATCCTATTCGTCTGGTTCTTCTTGGAACACAGGGCTGCAATAGACGCTATTTGTCTGATCCTATTCGTCTGGTTCCCCTTGCAGCACAGTGACTGTTTTGTAGTGTTATCAGCCGATTTTCGTAATGTGCGTCTTATCCATCGCCGGCGTCCACTGATATCTGGCCGGTTCTTTCCCCACAATTCTGTATTGGTGATTGTATTATACCATTGTATTCCTTCTACTCGGTGTCATAATCCATTGTTGGAAGCTAGGGCTTTTTCAGTTGTATTTTCTTGTTTCCTACGTCACAGAGCTACACAATAGTACGGACTTGACATTGAAGATCTGTATGTTTTTGTCGTTGGTCCAAATTCTTTCGATTTCGATAAATTTCTAAAAACAATAACATGTACTCTCGCCTTTGTATTCTTAATTTGATATATATATATATATCAGTATCTTAGACCTTATCTATATTTCTCAATGGATTTATGAATGATTCTACCTATTGTACTGTCCAATACAATCATATTGTCGTTAGATGCTTATATTCTCATAATCTGTGAGTTTTTTTTTATTGATGCTGTCTGATCTAATTGCAGTGACAACTCAGTAAGAATATTTATTTTAGGTTGTTCGGTTGTCGTTGTCCGGACAGAAGAGTCAGGTCAAGTTTTATCGTCACAAGCTTTTGAATTTCATTTTCGTGTGTAGAATTCGCGTCCATGATAATCCAGTTAATAGGCAGGAGAAAGAGAAATGTTGTTAAGAGATATCCCTGTCTCTCACAAGTTCTTATCTCAAAGGACTCAAAAAGCTCTCCATCATGTAAAATCAGACAAAAGAAGTTGGGGGCAGATCTAAACATTCGAAGAGAAGAGAAGCTCAGACAAACAGGAAAGACTTAGAGGAGATGGAAATTATGTGTGTGTGTATGTGTGTGTTCTGCATGTGTTCAGGTCTTTTGTCAGTGGCGTACCAATGCGGACCTAGGTCTTCGGTCATTCCTTCCCGCCAACGCATAAGTAGGCAGCGCCAAAAGGTTGTCCCCTGTGTCTATCTGTTGTCAGGCACGCGTACTACATGTCCAGCGCAGCAATGTTTCCGTGATTTCGATGCTTTCGCTGCGTCCCGAGCAAAGTTTGTTTTTAGATTTCTTTATTTCGGATCGTATCCGTTATCGAAATCTTTAGCATAATTCCATTGACCTCTAGATCTCCTCTTCGTGCGTTATTTGAACTTTCTTTGCCTTTTTTTCCCTGGGCTTTTTGCGACATTACATGATGATACAGATACATACTGCTTGGGACTTTCGCAATGTGTGGCCAATCCAACCTCACCTTTCCACAAGAAAGGTAAACACTCTACTTTATGCAAATAAATCTAAGAAAACAATTTCGAGCTAGAATTCCAAACATTCACACACTTCATGTTAGATTGATAAGATGTAATAACAAACAAAGAAAGAATACGGCAATAAACAACTCCGCTAGAGATTTGAGAGATAAAGTAAAGAAGGATACGACACACTATTAAAGACAAACATTACTGCAATAACAAAAACATATGTGCCGACATGTTCCCAGTGTTTGTACGACTTCACGTTTCTGTCACACACACAAGCTCTCCCGCAAACTCCCAACTCTCGTCCCATGCTAGGGGATGTGGGTATGGATCGTTTACGAGTGTAAAACTCTCAGAGTGAAGACTTTCAACACATGATTTTTAACACGACATCCAACGGGGATAAAGACCAGGTTTTCTCACGCAAGCTTTAGAAGCAACTCATTAAATTAGCTGCGATACCTCAATTAACTGACTTTGTAAACATATTATAAAATCCAGGAAATAGATTCTGCAACTGACGCTATAGTAGGTGAGTAAATGCGGTAGCACTTGAATCAATGCAATCAAACCGGCCCAGTATATTTTATTTTTAAATGATTACTTCTCTGTTCAATTCAATTTTATAATCTATATTAGAATTAGCAATAATGACTGACATTTCTGCATCTCAGTAAAAATTAAACTGAAAAAAAAGATTTTTTATAACCGAAAGAAAAAATAATTCCCGTTTACCAGATTCGAACCAGCGACCGAAGGATTCCTAAATTTACCACGGCGAGAATTATGTGGTCTGGTGTGTGTAGATCACATGGTACAGTGATTGACATAAAGCAACAAATCGCGAGAATTTGTTCATATGATTATAGCATTTTGAACTCAGTTGTGGGATCAAGATGCTGAGCAGCGCATGAGCTGCAGTGGTCAGCGACCTATAGCCGACTGCTAGAGTCAGGGCCATCGAACCATAGCTGCCAAGACCCTTCTACACCTCCACGCGGTTATCCTGGATAACAGGCTGCAGCAGGGCAGACTGGCTAAGGAGACGGGATCGAAGAGGGAATGCTAACCCGGTACTCAAAAAATGGTTGCTGAAGTCGGATGTGTTGGACCGAAAGTTGCAAATATCGCTGCCAAGCTGTAAACTACAATACAACGCATTCCGTTCTCTGGACTACATTCTGCTACTTACCCTTTCAGGGTTTGGTAGTGGGAGATTGAGAACGAACGAAGAAGAAGAAGAAGAAGAACTTAGTAGCAATTACATAGTATTCAAGCATGGCAAAGAAGTATCTCACTGCTTCTACTAATATATATTTCCAATTTCAATGCGTAATTAACCCGTTGTTAATGAAAAGGATCTGGTCGAGTGGATAGAATATCGGTATTCTTGATCACGAAGACGTGTGCTCAACGCTTTGATAAGGCATAGTTATGTTTCAATCGGAGATGGAATCAAAATCTAGCATGGACAATGCGTGTCAACTAACTTAGCTAGTGGCCTTCATTCCTAAGTCTTACACATTCTCCCGGCGAACCTAAGTAATCGGAATAAACTCCGGGAAGATAGTTGTTTTGTTTTTTTAATTTGTCGTTGAGTAATATTATTGGTCGTATCTACTAACATTTCTATATTTCTTTAATCTATAAGTCAATACATAGGCTAATAAATACTTCATGGCGGGTAGCCTAGAGCTCTCCTTTTGTTCTGGAAATCCAAATAGTTGACGTTTAGCAATTGTCGCCCCATGTCTTCCATGGTTTGCCTTACGGAAATTTTGTGTAGCTATTAGTACGAGGAACAGTCATTAAGCAACAGCAGTTTCATTGCAAGGCGCATATCTCAATAAGAGGACATATCCGAATCACCGACATGTGCAACCAAACTGAGTCCAGGATGTCGACTCTGCATCAATACGAAAGAACGAATGAGCCGGCCATGTGATCCGCATGACTGGCGATAGATGGACGCGGAGGGTGTCTTTCTTGTGGCCATACAACTTCAACTCCCCGTACGGCCACTCGACGACGAAATGAGGAAATGACCTGCACCACGTCCTTACACCATCACGGTACATCAAGGGAAAGGACAGACACAGATTCAAACAGCTTTTGGCTACATGTCAGCGGGCAATCTTGTCTGATTGAATACCTAGATTGAAGTATTCATGTGTGTAAGCATGTGAGAGTATGTACAATGGAATATCTTATTTCAGGAAACGCAATGGCCTTTTAGTAATATCACATGTAGGAGTTGTGACGATCGAGCAGTATGCGCATGCGCAATAAAGCGTACGACATCACCGCCACACTATCAACTTGCACCGTGGAAGAACAACGAGGTGTTGCTCGTTTTTTTATGATCGGAGGGTGTGAAACCCATCTAAAATCTACATAAGAATGAAGGATTGATATGGAGACCGTTGTTTGGGTCGAGGAGAATGTATAAATGGGTAGAAAGATTTCAAAACGAAATAGGAAACGTCATTGATGAACCGCAGCTTGGGAGACCAGCAAGAGTGGTAACTGAAACAGTGAAACAGCAGATCGACCAGTTAGTCCGTTGCAATAGACAAGTCACTATTGATGTGCACACAACTGTCCATGACGACCTCGGTTATATGAAGGTGTATCTAAACAGCAAATACCCACAGTATCCAATCAATAGACTGAATATAAAACAATATACCGCAATTTTCCGCCTCAGAACAGGTCATTGCAGACTAGATGCGCACACGCATAAAATTAAAGCAGCACAAACTGCACAATGCACAAGTTAGCGAGGAACCCAGACTCCAGAACACATCATGCAAACATGTCCACTGCACCAAGGCTCCCGTAAGAAAACCTGGCTCGAGGAAAGAAACATACAAGACAAACTGGGGAACCATTGAGGACCTGCGACTGACGTGTCACTTCATGGAGGCTGCCGGTCTGGTGGCATAAAACGAACATACGAAATCAAACGCAAAGAAGAAGAGGAAGAAGACAGTGTTCTCAGATGATTCCGAGATTTTCAGATGACTGCAAGATAATGAGGGCAGTGCAAATTTGTTAAAAGTCACACCAACAAACTTTTTTTTATAGTAGATCCACAAGCCAATGAACAGGTGGACCAAGTATATTGCAAGCCAGTGAGATTTGTCGAAAAAATGAGACGGACAAAATGACTGTCTCGAACTCTTGTAAAAACGATAAACATTACATGTGTTTTACTTAATGACTGTCCCTCGTAGTAAGTTTGTGTGTACCGAGTGATCTGCCGGGGTCTTTGTATTTGACAAAGACAAGAATAGCATTACTGCCCCACAAAGAGCATGTCGTAAAAGGCGACAAACTGTGGGACATGGCATAACACCGGTCATGTTTAGGTGGTTTGTTAATTGCAGCATATATGGCGTTTAACGGACTGAGGTTCTACTTTGCTCTAGTGTGTGAGTGTATTAAGATGAACTCGCTCATCGGTTAACCACCCTCCAAGAAACTTGCTGCATAGTCTTCTAAACCAATAAAAAGACGTTAAGTTAAATAGAACAGTTCCTGAGGCTTACCATGCCAGGGGGTGATCTCTTACTTGCGTTCAGTGCAAATGACAGAATCAATCAACTCACAAGCAGGGATTAGAGCACCATTTCGAACTGAGAACCAAACATATCCCACCTATCAAGTACATGAACAGAATATGCGGCTCAACTATGTTAAGAAAATGCTTCTACATCGAAAGGCAAGATAAATGGAACACTAGCAAACACGTGCAGATACCGTTACATGGCATTGGGCCGAAGGGCGAGAGTCCGGATGCTGCTGAATCTGTAACAACAATAGCAACAGTTCTCGCTTTATAACAATGGGCATATGATTTTTTTAAGTTATGAAAAAGATAACAATAACTCCATCGCAGTTAATGCTTTCTTCTCTTCTGAACTTCGTTCCTTATAAAAACATACATCCACTATTTTAGTTAACTCATTGCAGAAGGCCTGTTCAAAACCGTTGTGTGTGCTCTTTTAGGGGTTGTTTCTGCAGCAATGTGCTTTACACGATGAAGTTGCTAGCCCCATGCAAAACCGTCTTCAGTAACCTTTCATATACATTGAAGTGCAGTGGGCCTATTTTTCTACATCAGTAAAAAGCTACAGCGATACACAGTGGGAGGTAACTGTATTTGATTTGCTCATGGGTGAGACGGTAGTTCTACTTCCTATAACACAATAACTACCAATTCTCTTTTATTAACATTACCACAGTTACTACTACTACTGCTACTTATGCTACCACTACCACTGTTACTGATGATGCTACTACTACTACTAATGCTAATGATGCTGCTACTACCACTACTACTGCTACTGATGCTGCTACTACCACTGTTACTGATGATGCTACTACTACTACTAATGCTAATGATGCTGCTACTACCACTACTACTGCTACTGATGCTGCTACTACCACTACTACTAATATAACAATTACTACAACGGCGTCCACTGTTACTAGTACAACAATTACTACAACTACTTTCACTGCTACTGGTACAACAATTACGTCAACTACTTTCGCTGCTACATGAACAACAATTACTACAACTACTTTCACTCCTACATGAACAACAATTACTACAACTACTTTCACTTCTACTGGTACAACAATTACGTCAACTACTTTCGCTGCTACATGAACAACAATTGCTACAACTACTTTCACTCCTACATGAACAACAATTACTACAACTACTTTCACTTCTACTGGTACAACAATTACGTCAACTACTTTCGCTGCTACATGAACAACAATTACTACAACGACTTTCTCTCCTACATGAACAACAATTACTACAACTACTTTCACTTCTACTGGTACAACAATTACGTCAACTACTTTCGCTGCTACATGAACAACAATTACTACAACTACTTTCACTCCTACATGAACAACAATTACTACAACTACTTTCACTTCTACTGGTACAACAATTACGTCAACTACTTTCGCTGCTACATGAACAACAATTACTACAACTACTTTCACTCCTACATGAACAACAATTACTACAACTACTTTCACTTCTACTGGTACAACAATTACGTCAACTACTTTCGCTGCTACATGAACAACAATTACTACAACTACTTTCAATACTACATGAACAACAACTACTACAACTACTTTCACTTCTACTGGTACAACAATTACGTCAACTACTTTCGCTGCTACATGAACAACAATTACTACAACTACTTTCAATACTACATGAACAACAACTACTACAACTACTTTCACTTCTACTGGTACAACAATTACGTCAACTACTTTCGCTGCTACATGAACAACAATTACTACAACGACTTTCTCTCCTACATGAACAACAATTACTACAACTACTTTCACTTGTACTGGAACAACAATTACGTCAACTACTTCCGCTGCTACATGAACAACAATTACTACAACGACTTTCTCTCCTACATGAACAACAATTACTACAACTACTTTCACTATTATTAGTACAACGATTACTACAACTACTTTCACTACTGACAAACAATAATTACCACTATTACGATTGTACCACGTGCAAGCATTAAAACTGCCCTTATATTACCGGGTCCCGAAAGTGGAACAATAATAGTACCACTGTAACCTCCAAGTCTTGTCGTAAGAGATCACTAAGGTGTGAGCATAGAGCTGCTAGCCTATCTTGCAAAAACAGCAAGCCACAAGTAAAATAAATTAAGGCTTCAACGTCCCATGAGGAAGCGAGCATTAAGTACTGTGAATTCATTTCTACAGTTGTTTTTTTCTTAGAATAGGCATCCTTACACTATCGAGAACGCAGTGGGATAGGTTTGAACGAATCCAGAATGAGGGTGTGCGACTGGTTCTGTGTTGCACTAGAGATACTCCAATTTTGAAGATACAGCACATGCTGGGATTGTTATCGGTGACATCCAGACATAAACTGGCGCAGGTCAAAGCATATATCATATACGTGGCACAACAGATATGCGGCACTCTCTGTACAGTAGTATCTCAGACATCAAGGGACCAAGAATCAAGAGAGGGGCGTCATGGATAGCATGGTCCAGGCGGACGGAACAGGAGTGTGTACAATCAGCAAGCTACATGGACCATCAGCATCCAGACCCTGCACCATTTGCTGAAAGACTGAGCACATAGGGGTATGCCTGGACTGCAGTGACGTCGATTCTTAGAAACAAAAACAAATCTTTTTGTCAAAAACTAAATTCCTGTATTTCCACTTTACACACGCATTCACAACATTACTGATGAGACTTTTAGGATGAACAAATTAGTCCTGGCTTGTCCCCGTAAATGGTTGTCTGCAGCGCTGGCCGAACGCTTCGAAACCAGAGAGAAAGGGACAAGAATATTAATTACTCGCTTTGACTCAAGAAATTAAAACTCACACGCACATCCTACTATGTTATACTTCATTAATATTATTAGCTGTTAGATTATGAGTTTGTTTTTTTAAAGTGGTTTATCGTTGTACAAAGCATTAAGAGCGCTGGCGTGTTTGTTGATGTTGTTGTTGATGTTGTTGTTGTTGTTGTTGTTTAATGCCCACAATGAGTATGTTTACTCGTGTGCGTGCTGAAAATGACGTCTGGCTTCGCTTGGCTTCGTTCATTCTCAATCTCCCACTACCAAACCCTGAAAGGGCTTAAGTAGCAGAATGTAGTCCAGAGAACGGAATGCCATTGTGTCGTAGTTTACAGCTTGACTGCGATATTTGCACCTTTCGGTCCAACACATCCGACTTCAGCAAGCATTTGTGTTGAGTACTGGGTTAGCATTCCCTCTTCGATCCCTTCTCCTTAGCCAGTCTGCCCTGCTGCAGCCTATTATCCAGGATCACCGCGTGGAGGTGTAGAATGGCCTTGGCAGCTCTGGTTCGCTGGCCCTGACGCTAGCAGTCAGCTATAAGTCTCTGACCACTGCAGCTCGTGCGCTGCTCAGCATCTTGATCTCGAAATTGACGTTTAAGTCGCGGGTTGTAGTAGCTTTTCTCACATCCCGAGCGTGGTCTAGACGGGTGTGCTATGCTTGTGACGTTCACTACCGCGGGGATCATGTCGATCCACATCTAATCCGCTAGACTGTCTTGAAAACAGCATGTTTCCAGTGAACGCTACACCAAAGCGATATAGTTGTTTTGGTCAGTATTGTGTGCTTGACTCTAAGGAAACGTCCTAGAAAGTATGTTTTGCCTGACTGGACTGGAGTCTCAGTTCCTGTACACTGGCGTCTGGTAGTCACGCTTTAATAGCAAGCATTTTTATATAAAGGTGTGTGTTTTTTACAAGATGTATTTACATGTAGCTTGACATGGAAGTGATAGTCAAACTGTTTAAGGCATTAGTTATACCTAGATTAGATTACTGTGTACAGGTGTGGAGACGTTGTCGTAGAGGGGATATAAATATGCTGGAAAGGATACAAAAAAGAGCGACAAAGCTGTTAGTGGGATTTCGGAATTTTAGTTATGAGAAAGGACTGAGAAACACCGGCATATAGTGTTTAGAAAAGATAAGAATTCGAGGTGACTTAATACAGGTTTATAAGATAATCAACGGAAATGATTCATTAGACTATTACAAGTTTTTTCTCCAAAATACAACTACTTACAAGAACAAGAGGGTACAACCACAAATTAATTAAAGAAAGGTTCAGATTAAATACTAGGAAAACAATTTTAGTCAATAGTGAGGAATGCTTGGAATGCATTGTCACTTGAAATAATGGAGGCAGGGTCAATAAATGCATTAAAGAAAGGATTGGATGCGTGTAGGTATTTTGGGATCAAGTGAATGTGAAAGAAACTAGTTGTATAAAAACTCTGCAGAGTCTTCTAAACTAACATATAGACGTTAAATTATGACCGTTGACGTTTCCGTGGACTTCTGTTTCATCTATTTTAACCATCTCTCCGCTTGTACCGAAAAAAATTAACATATTTCCGTGTATCTACAGTTAGTTCAGCAACTTATGTCGCATTCCAACACGCATGCGCATTCATTGAGATGGATAATCACAAACCACCAAGATTGGACAAAGATGACGCAGATGAAAACATCGACATGACAATGATCATTTAAAATAATTATAGTCGACAATGAGTGTTGACTAAATTGATCTCTTCGATTTCATTTCGAGAAATATACGTGATCAAGTAACGAACGACGCAATGGGCCGTATTCAACTTTTCATTTAAAAACCGTCAAAAAAAGTAAAGTAAAGTAGCAACAGCAGAATTGACAGCTGCTTGGAAATTGCGTTTTTTTGAAGACTCCATTGTACTAAACCGCAGCTTGTGAGAGGTGGGGTGGCCAGTGCCCTTCCTTGCTGTTTTTACTTTCCCTAACTCATTCGTCAGGTACCCATTTACAGCTGGGTTGACTGGAGAAGATGTTCCCGATTAAAATCACAATCCGGATGTTTTTAGTCTCTGGACGCGAATCGATCCAAGGCACGCTGTTACCACAGGCAATAGCGCATTGCTCGCTATGAACCGAGGCACACTGTTACCACAGAAAATAGCGAATTACTCGCTATGAACTGGGCTAACAAAAAAGCTGAAACACCAATATTTGTTTTTTAAACGCCAATACATCAATTCACCAAAGAAATAACAAAACAATAACAAAATTACACTCATGTAGTCCAAAAAAAACATTTCTTAGTATAAATAAAAGCGTGTATACCGAAAAGCGCTGTTTATTAAAAATATGTGCCTGTATCCAGCAAATTTCAACATAATCCCAGTTACCGAACCTCTTTAGTCGCCTCTTACTTATACCTAGGACGTTACAGGATTACTTCATTATCTCCATTTTGGACTCCAGGAACACACGATCCATCCTCAAAAAATTATTTCCTATATAACATGGTTTCCCAACCTTTTTACATCTGTGGACCTGTGAAAATATTAAACATTGTTCGCGGACCAGTGACGTTATAAACATTTTTCGCGGACTAGTGAAGTAATAAGTTGGTTTGGTCATCTCATGAGAATGCACCCTCATCATCTTCCACTGATGGCTTACAAAGCTGGTAGATCTGACTACAGGGCAAGGGGACGGCCGAGAGGTAGGTGGACAGATGACATTAGAGTGATTGTGCACATTGACCGACGTAACGCACTTGGCGCAGGATAGACGACTCCCACGACGCTAAACGGCACAAGTGGAAAGAAAACTAATTAACTATTAGTGAAGTTAAAAACCTTTTTCGTGGACCAGTGAAGTTAGGAACAATTTTTCGCGTACAGCTGAGACAGAAATAAAAGCCGTTATCATAATTAACTTGTCTTCCGACGTACCACAACACAGTATTAGCAGATAAATTCACCTGTAAAACGTGTCTATCAATTTCCGACTGACTTAATTTACGTTTAAGTAATTTACATACCTCACACACTTTGATAAACACGCAAAATTTAGATGAGCTTTAGTATCGGAAAAGTACGGATACTTGTGTAGCTGACGTCATTTCAGCTACCTAAATTAGCTCATCAGAGCTTAGATCACCTCCAGGCGATCTCCACAGTTAAATGGTTAAGTCGCATCAACTTTTTCGCGAACCACAGGACAATTTTGCGAGGCTGTACCGGTCCGTGGACCAGTGATTGGGAAAGACTGCCATATATGATACAGGAAGGAAAGACGGAATCACTCGTATTGTGGAGATTTGTTAGAAGAAATGTTGAAACCTTTTTTCTTGTTTCCGGTAGAACACCATTTGAAGCCAGAACACCAATTGAATCCAGAATACCAATTGAAGCCAGATCACCATTTGAAGTCAGAACACCATTTGAAGTCAGATCACCATGAGCTTTACTGTCGCCAGTCAAGGCACGGCTATTATAACGTGGGTGTCTCTTCTAGGTAAGTTACCATTACAGCATTCTTCTTCTCATTTCTAGTTTTCTTTCATCCCATATACGAAGCCTGAGACCACCACTACAGCTGTTCCCCTGACAAGACGCCTGTATCCAATCACTTTTACTGGCTCTTGCAGTGAGCAGTGATGGTTTGTATTTGCACATCATTTGACATGTTGATGTTGCTAGCTCCAAAGTAAAATTCAAAAGTGCATATACCGTTAACATGCCAATGTGGCATATTGGGAATGTGGTGTTGGGCCCATATTTTTTTTTTTAACCAACGGTACACTAGAGGAGATGTGGTCAACATCATGTCGGCCGTTTTACTTTCCCAGAATATTCTGGAACCCAATATTTGAGACTGTGTCAAACAACGATCATCTGGATAATGGTATCCGTGGTTGAACCAAGGAGCCATTTTGCAATCGAAAAAATCCCGAACCGGCCTGGGATCGAGTCCCTATCGCTCAGCCCTATGTCCATGTTTGGAAGGTAACAATGTGTCAATTCCTTTCCAGATACCACTTTGAGGAGTCTTCTCATAATTTGACATACAATCAAGTGGATAGCAGTTTGTGATATACCTGACTCAGTTGTATGTTGACCTCTCTCGATCCACTGATTTGTGTCTGTAAAAAGAAACACTTTCTTAGTCGCTCCTCTTCTAGCATGTGGTGTAGATATTCTCCACAGAGAGCGCTAGACTTCTATTCTGTGTCTTCCTCTTCTCTCAGTTCTAGTTTGTTTTGGTTTTTTGGTTTTGTTTTTTTCGTTCGCCTTATTTCTGTATTCCACAAGGCGGTGTGCGTTGCACTGTGGTTTTTATTTTGCGCCTGTCGGCCCAGTGCATCCGACTTCAGCATTCATTTTATATAAGGGTCTGCTTCCTCCTGCATTTTCTAATGGTTTGCTTTCCTGGGGTAACGGCCGGTGCTGTGATATGGATCGAACGCAGCACCTTTTGATAGTGAGCCGTATCACCTAACCACTAGCCCACGCTGTCCCTGTGGTTCTAGTCTAATCCTCGGTCTCTTATAGACCTATCTTACACTGTCATTCCAACGGAATTTAGGTCATCCTCGGGGTTTGGATTCTTTACAGCTTGCTTCGCATGTCTGCCGGGGTAGCAGACTTTCTTTCATCCCACAGATATGGTCAAGCCATCGAAGTTGAGATTGCTCTACTTGAATATGCAAGGGCTGGGCCTCGAGCTCTTGTATTGTCGTAATGTGGACATTTTCGCCTCCTGTTACCTGTATCACCTTTCATAGATATCTCATTTCTAAGGCTTGAAGCTGGCATTTCTGGTTTGTTGTCATTGCCCATGGCTCACATCCATAAGTTTAGTCATTGCCTATGGCTCACATCCATAAGTTTAGTCATTGCCTATGGCTCACATCCATAAGTTTAGTCATTGCCTATGGCTCACATCCATAAGTTTAGTCATTGCCCATGGCTCACATCCATAAGTCTAGTCATTGCCTATGGCTCACATCCATAAGTTTAGTCATTGCCCATGGCTCACATCCATAAGTTTAGTCATTGCCTATGGCTCACATCCATAAGTTTAGTCATTGCCCATGGCTCACATCCATAAGTTTAGTCACTGCCTATGCCTCACATCCATAAGTTTAGTCATTGCCCATGGCTTACATTCATAAGTGTAAACTCGTTAGATAGGGATCGGTACACAGTCATCTTAGTATCGTTTACCTATGTCTCTTTTAAGCCTCTATTTATGACATGAAAAAGTTTACCAGATACTGTTCTTCACGTAGCCAATTCTTCTTTATACCGCCCTTCGGGATTGTTGTAGCTCCAAGATATGTGAACTGCTTGACCTGATCTGGAGGTTGTTCCCCTAGAATAATGCGATGTCTTTCTCTTCTCTTAAGAGCACCATTGTTTTTGTTTGTGAGTTGCAAATTGTCCTCCCTCTCTTCCCCAACTGATCTTTTTTCAGATTTTAAGGTTGGTCTGAAGATCTGCCTCTGATTTAGTAACAAGGACCACATAACCGGCAAGGGACAGCTAAGATATATAGACTGGTCTCATCTTCCAGTATCCCACTGAGTACTTCTGGCTTCCCTTCTTTATGCTTTGATGACATCATCAATGGGTAGAATGAAGCGGCAAAGTGATATGTCGTCCCGTCTTACGTCACTGGTGGCCTTCAACTCCTGTGACGTTTGGTTTCCTTACCTAATCTAGTTTCTGCAAGTCTTGTAGAAATTCAAAATGGCGAATATTAAATCTTATTAATTGTTCTTATTTGATAGCGAGTTACTGTGGCTCTTCTTATGCGTACTTAAGATGTAGTGCAATGGGAGGCTTTTCCGTGAGCTAACTGCTATGAGGATGGAAGTGTCCATCCTCATCTGATTGGCGAGACTGCTGGGACACAGTCTGCTTCGATGAGCACGAACGGGGACGTGAGATGGAGGTCTTGATCAGTATGTTTTACCTGACCCACCCTGATTACTCTCTGCTCCCACCTTGATCAGTATGTCTTACCTCACCCACCCTGATTACTCTCTGCTCCCACCTTGATCAGTATGTTTCACCTGACCTACCCTGATTATTCTCCGTTCCCACCTGACTGTGATTACTCCTTGCTCATGTCATTCCCTCTTTAATAACATCAATTTCCCTCAAACTTGACGATTCATGGTTTAGTCCAGCATAGATGCCGACAGGCCACGGATTTGACTGAAATTCACACTAGTCGACGACTTAGATTTGTGTTCATAAAAATGTGCTGCGATTTCCAATTTGGATTAATTAGTTCCTTCATTTTGTGGTGTTTTCTCCTCCGATTATCCTGGTTTGGTCATCAACTATTTGAAATAGTATTTCGGCTGCTCTGTGTCGTATTTTCACGGTCAAGTGCACCCGTCTGAACTACAAGATTGGCATTCTTCCCCTTTTTTGCTGACATGCGGTTTTGGTGTGGCTAGGAAATGTACACACGCACCAATAATGCACCATCACATCGCCTGGCAGAGATTATACCGTGTACATTTAGCAACGTGCCCAAGACATTGCTTACACGTTGCCTATACGACCTCTTGGGATTACGGGAAAGACAAGACAATGAGTAGAAATAAATGGGTGTATATTGAGGGACGCGTGGGCTAGTGGTTAAGTGACACAGCTCACAACCAGAAGGTGCTGGGTTCGATCCCCATCACAGCACCGGCTGTTACCCAGTGGAAGGAACCCCTTAGAAAATGCAGAAATAAGCAGACCGTTACATAAATGCATGCCAAAGTCGGATGCACTGGGTCGACAGGCGAAAAATGAAAACCTCAGTGCATCGCACACCGCCGAATGGAGAAATAAGACGAACGCAAAACAAACAAAAAAATACAAAAAAATTGCAAACACACACAAAGGCTACTTGTAAGACATATGTACTTTTTCCTATTGTTTTATTTTTTTAAATACATGAATATTGAACAACAACATTTGCTATTTTCATACAAGAAAAAAGGGTTTAAAACCCACACTGTGGTCCCTTTACCTCCCGTCTGCTGCTTTTAATTTCTTTTTCTCTCTTTCTTCTTCTTTCTTTCTTTGCTTCCCTTTCTCTCCAAATCAAAATTGATTGTAAATGTAAATATTGTAAAATTCAAATACATAAAGTGATGTATTTGAAATGTGTAATTTGAAAAGCTTCAATGCAATTAATTTTTAAAATAACATTCCGTATAGAAAAACGGTTATTGTTTCTCTAACATAAATTCAGTTTAGTGATAATGATACGCGACTTAATCAGCTGTCTTTATTCACCAGCCTAGGTCCAGTTTAGTGGAATTGATAAGTAATTAAACAACGTCTCTCTATCTCTGACATAGATTCAGTTTAGTGATACTGGTAGGTCATTAGGCAGATTCCTTTTATGTCTAACACAAGTACAGCTCAGTGCTTATCATAAACAGCTAATCAACTTTCTTATTTAACCAGTTTAGCTACAATTTACTCATAACGATAAGCCACTGAACTAGGTCCAGTTTAGTGGAATTGATAAGTCATTAAACAACGTCTCTCTATCTCTGACATAGATCTAGTTTAAAGATACTAACAAGTCATTAAACAACTTCTCTCTATCTCTGACATAGATTCAGTTTAGTGATACTGATAAGTCATTAAACAATGTCTCTAAATTTCTGACACAGATCCAGTTTAGTGATACTGATAAGTCATTAAACAGATTCCCTTTATGTCTAACACAAGTATAGCTCAGTGATTATCATAAACAGCTAATCAGCTTTCTTTTTTAACCAGTTTAGCTACAATTTACTTATAACGATTAGCCACTGAACTAATCAGCTTGCCTGTTTCATCAATCTAGGTCCAGTGTTGAGTCTGAATGAACCGTGCATGCAGTGGCCGTTCTCAAACTATACCAACGCGTGTGACGTAAAATCTGGTATTGATGCAGAATATCCAAAGCTAAATGCGTGCCTTTCCTTTCAAGTAAACGTATATATTGTTACTACTACCACTATCACTTCTTGTTCCTTTACCGATACCACTACAACTACTACTACTACTATAACTAATACTACTATAACTACTACTGCTATAACTACTACTATAACTAATACTACTATAACTACTACAACTATAATTACTACTACTATAACTACTACTACTATAACTACTTCTATAACTAATACTACTATAACTACTACTGCTATAACTACTACTATAACTAATACTACTATAACTACTACTACTATAATTACTACCACTTTAACTACTACTATAACTACTACTATAACTACTACTACTATAACTACTACTTCTATAACTACTACTGTAACTCATACTACTATAACTACTACTGCTATAACTACTACTACTATTACTACTACTGCTACTATAACTACTACTACTATTACTACTACTACTACTAGTAATATAACTACTACTACTATTACCACTACTCCTTCTTGCACAACTACTTCTACTATTACTACTACTGCTGCTACTACTGTTTTTACTTTTACTGCTATTACTATTAATTGTTATTCTTCTTCTGTTATCTCTACCACCACTACTACTACTGCTTTTAATACTTCTACTACTATTACTACTTCTGATACTAATATTAATACTACCTTTACTACAATTACTACTACTACTACCACTGCTACCATTACTACTGCTATTACTACTATTACTACTACTTCTACTTCAACTACCACCGCTACTGTTAGAGCAATTGTTAGAGCTATTACTACTACTACTACTACTACTACTACTACTACTACTACTACTACTACTACTACTAATATCATTACTTATGCTATTAATACTAATATTACTACTACATATACTACTACTACTACCCCTACTCCTACTGTTACTACTAGTAATTCTATTACTACTACTACTGCAACTGCATCCACTCCTACTACTCCTACTGCTACTACTACTGCTTCTGCTAATACTACTGTTAATTAAATATAATACTACTAGTATTGCTACAGCTACAAGAAGATGTAACATGGGTGTCAAGATCAATTGAAAACTGATATGTGTCATCAAATATGTCGACGACCAAGCTATCATAGGTGCAACAGAGAATTAATGACAAAACCTACTCATCAAGATCAACAATTTAGTTTGAAAAAAGTTGTACACTGAT
The DNA here is from genome assembly GCA_036924085.1 of Ariolimax columbianus. Lineage (NCBI taxonomy): Eukaryota > Metazoa > Mollusca > Gastropoda > Stylommatophora > Arionidae > Ariolimax > Ariolimax columbianus. The sequence goes on along the minus strand of JAVGWX010000016.1, from coordinate 28,626,440 downwards.
TATGGTACACTTGCTGTAGATACAGCAATGACAGATATGACATGTTATCCTAAAGTACTGGCAGGAAAGAAGAAAATGGACAGGGGTCATTCAGAATCTATTTGCCATAACAACATTGTATGCCTTGTCTGGATGGACCATAGACCTGTAAATTTTATATCCAACTACCACAACCCAACAGAAATTGGAACTGTTAGAAGGAGAAGAAAGGATGGAACAGCTGTAGATGTTCCAACTCCTCAACTTTGTATTGACTATAATGCTTTCATTGGGGGCACATATGTCAATGACCTAATTTGTCGTCTCAAGACACGACGGCATTATCGCTGGCCTAGGAGGCTAATTGTGAAATTCTTTATGTGGGCATGTAGTAATAGCATGTCAAGGACTTCCCGAAAAATGGCCTACAAAGACAGACCATTCAAACAAGTCAAGACAAAATATTGGTGTAAACATTGTGAAACTTATCTGTGCCTAAAGGATGGGTCTACATGCTGGGAGGACTGGCATAAAAACAGGAATATTGGAGGTGATCAGGTCAGTCTATTTGAGATAAAATAATTGAAACAGATCACTTAGTTTTGTCATTGTAACTAGTTTTGTTCAGGTGTCCATTTTTGGATTTTTTTCTTCCGGAGCCCAGGGGAGTGGGGTTTTACAGGCCAGGTGACCAGGGTTCAAAGGGTTAACGCCAGGAAAACAAAAAACTATGGTCACAAACCCAAAAGTGGAAATCAGAATTAGAATTACAGTAGCAAAAAAAAAAACAGCCAGGGAAAAACAAAAGCTTCTAACAGTAAGAACGAATTAGAAGACATTTTTTTATTGTTTGAATGTAAAGTAGAAGACATTTTTTTATTGTTTGAATGTAAAGTAGAAGACATTTTTTTATTGTTTGAATGTAAAGTAGAAGACAATTGTATATTGTTGTAATAATGAAGAATAGTAAAAAATTACACTGCAGCAAATGAAAGGTAGCAAAAAAAGGCTTCTCGGGAGAAACAAAAGCTTCTATCAACAAGCACTTCAGGAAAAAGTTATTTTAATTTTTGTTAGGACTTTGTGGATAGGACATTTTGATACTGTCAGAACTTTGTGTAGAGGACACTTTTATATTGTGAGAACTCTGAGTAGAGGACATTTTTATATTGTAAGACCTCTCATTAGAGGACATTTTTATATCGTGAGACCTCTCATTAGAGGACATGTTTACATTGGAGAAAACTTTGAGTAGATGACAATTTTACATTATTAAAACTTAAAGAAGGAGGCAGTTATTTACATTGTTAAAACTTTCAGGATAAGATCATTTTACATTGTTAGAACTTTAAAGATAAAATACGTTTACATTTTTAAAATACTAAGAACAAAATGAATCTTATATTTATAAAACTGCAAACATAAATCGTTCATGTAATTTTTTAGTTAAAATTGGTTTTACAGTTGAATAGCTCATGGGCGTAGACGACAAGTTTGGACACCAGTTTTTTAGTCTGAAGACTAGGAGGGGAATTTACATACGGCCTATGCTTTGTCCTATCAATAGTTGTTAAAGTGAAAAGCATACAACTCGGCCACTGTCATCCAACCGGCAGATCCCATTAGTGGAAAGAACGCCGGAATAAACACATATATATTTTTAGATGATGATGATGATGATGAAAATTGATATTGATGATGGTGGTGATGATGGTGATGGTGATGGTGATGATGATGTTGATGGTGATGGTGATGATGATGTTGATGGTGATGGTGATGGTGATGATGATGATGATGAGGGTGATGGTGATGGTGATGATGATGGTGATGGTGATGGTGAGGATGATGTTGATGGTGATGATGGTGATGATGATGGTGATGGTGATGGTGATGATGATGTTGATGGTGATGATGGTGATGATGATGGTGATGGTGATGGTGGTGATGATGGTGATGGTGATGATGGTGATGATACTTACTTTCCGTGTCCAAGCACCACGTTATATATCTTGCATCCAGTATTCAGCGACATGGATTGCCTTGTCATTTGCCTCCAGCATGTCACACCTATTGCATGTTTCCTGGAGACTGGGGCAGGTCATCAGGTGGTCTGGTTCCTGTATTGCGCTGCAATCACACGTGTCATCATCTGTGTATCTCCATCGCTTCATATTCCTCTTGCACCGTAATACACCAGTTCGGAGTCTGTTCAGCGACTTTCATGTTGTGTATGATAGATGATGTCCAGGAGCAGGTTCCTCCCGAAGTTCCATCTCTGGGGCCTGCACCAATTCGTGCCACCACTCGATACGGCGACTTTCAGGGTTTGTATGTATGGGGTTTGTTGTTTTTAGAAAGCCATGTCTGGATTTGAGTATTGTGTTTTGTACGTGATGTCCAAACATTAGGTTGTGCTCCTGTTTTTCTCGTTCGATTTCTACTGCGGGGCTTCTTCGGATCTATTTTTTCAATGAGGGTGGGTTTTAGGCACCCTGATACTATCCGACCCACCTCATGATACTATCCGACCCGCCTCATTTATTGCTGTATCAACTAGTTTCGCATGAACAGAGTTTTTCCAGACTGGCGCAGCGTATTCAGCTACGGAGAAACACAAGGAAAGTGTAGATGTCCGAAGGACTGATGGCTGTGCCCCCCCCCCCCCCCATGTTGTGCCGGTCAGTTTTCTGATGATATTATTTCTTGCGTGTATCTTACGCTTCGTATCTTGGCAGTGCGTTTTGTAAGACAATGTGCGGTCTAATTTCACGCCTAGATATTTGGGAGCCGTGCAGTGTTCAAAGTCCTGTCCTTGCCACTTAATCTGAGGTTTTCTTTTTGCCTCTCTGTTTCTGGGTTTTACTGAGATTTGGTTTAAGGTGATTCTTGTGGTAGTATTCTGCGAGGGCATTGAGAGGACTTTACAGTTTGCTTTCCACTTCCTCAAACCCTTTTCCCTGGACAGCAACTGCTGTGTCATCAGCATAGATGAATTTTCTTGTGTCTGTGTACATGGGTAGGTCATTAGTATATATGTTATATAGCATGGGTGCTAGGACACTTCCTTGTGCCAGACCGTTGTTTTGTTTTCGCCATCTGCTGTCTTTTTCCCAAGAGTTACATAGCATCGCCTATGATTATGATGATGATTATGATGATGATTATGATGATGATTATGATGATGATTATGATGATGATTATGATGCGATAATCCCTTTAGCTGTGAGATGGCACCACTTGATAGACAAATGTCTCGCGGGCAAAATCACATGTCCCTCTCAATTGTTGTAGTGATGTGTAGTGTTGTGTATAGTTGGGGGGGGGGGGGGGGGGAGGGGGGGGGGGGATCAGTAGGTTTCGCAGATTGCCCAGCACTGAGCACAAAATCAGGAGGTGATCGACTGACTGCTCGTGGTTGTGGTAGAATCTGCAGTTTGGTTCACGTAGTGTGTCTATTCTATTCAGATGTTTGTTGTAAGGTTCATGGCCTATTCTCAACTTGAAACTCCAACTCTGGTCTCTTCGTTTCAGTTTCTTGGCTTGGTCCTGAGCATCTGGTTTTGCTTGGTATTTAAAATATATTCGGCCTGTCTGAGATGTGGCCCACTGATCTAGCCACTCCTGTCCATAGTTGTTGGTGCATTGTTAGATAGTTTTGACATTGCAGCTAGTTTCAGTTTAAGACAAATATATTCGTCAATTAATTGCATGTTAATTTTTTTGTTCTTACTTTTCAAGAATGGGCCCCCAGACTTTGATTTCCAAGTGCTTCAATTTAATGGAGGTGGTCAGTCGTATGCCACAATCAGAACTTGGAAATTGAATGAAGAAGATAGGGTATCCTTCGCGATTTTAGTGTATCCTGAAACGGAGTATGGTGTCATTTTTTACTTTGAAGCTGACACAAAAAAAGATGGTAAGTACGTTTCTGAAGTTTCATGAAACAATATACTCATGTTTGCTGTAAATGTCTTAAACATTGATATGGGACTTTTAACTTTCATTAGATATTCCAGTACTTGAAATGAGATGATTTCGATAGGTCACTGGAATAGCATACATTATCTCAAACGTCATCAATATCCATCACAATATCGGGCCATGCAATGACCTACTTTCAGTTATGAAAAGGACGCTTTTAATTTGTTTAGCAATTTACAGCGAGGCTGCGATATCTGTGCCTTTTACCCTGCAAATCATTATTTAGGTACCAGTTTTGCTTTCCAACTGCGATCCATACTCACTTAATCAGACTACACTAGTACAGCCTGTTTCCATGGTTACCATTTGAAGGTGGAAAAGAGTCTTGGTCAGGTCTGGTTAGCTCATCCGGGCGCAAGCAGAAAACTATGAGTCTCTGGCTGCTGTCAGCTCATTCACTGTGTTGCATCAAAAATATGCAAGCTGCAATGGTAGGTCTATTTTTCAAGACCAAATTGCTTGCCCAATATTCAGCGACATAAAGCTGACGAAAACACTATTGCACCTTTAAGTGACGGCCCAGAAAACCGATTGCAATCATACATCCTGGCTAAGAGAATAGGAATCGAAGAGGAAAAGGAGACCATGTTCCAAACATGCCGTCCTGAAACCGGAGTGTGTCAAATTACGTACAGCTCCTAGATTCTGCACTTGAACGACAGCAACAGCCAATGGGAAACGGCCTTGGTTGGCTGGCTATACTACGTGAGTGAAATAACAAGAAGGGAAGTTCACCCCTGACTAGTTCACACGGCTGCTGCTGGAAGAGGCGAAAATCGACAATGACTCTGAAGGTGGGAAGCTGGAAACTCCTGATATCGGGTTAAGTGCGCAGCAGGGACCAAAGCTGGTAAGGGGACAGAACAACGTTAAGAAAGCAATGGCAAACTACTGAAAGTAAAATGACAAGAAACCTTTGACAGTCGATAGAAACGAAACTCAAAGGCAACGGAAAGAGTTTCTTTCAGACAGGCTGTGATAGGAGCGACGTGTTATAAAGGGCATGCAACATGATGATGATATATTTTAGATTCTTTATTGTCTTTTGAACCACAGATACCATACATACTATGATGGTCGAGTTAAAGAATAAGAATGTTCAGGTGACGATGAAAGACGAAAGACAATCCAACGTTGTTGATATGAAGGTGACTTTAGACGAGACTCTCCATAAATGGCTCCTGATATCCATTAATAAGAAAGACAACACATACACCTTGCGAGTGAACAATCAAATAGCTGAAGGTAATCATTGTCTCGTCCACAAGCATCTATTTATTTTTTAATGTTGATGTGCGCCCTGAAAATGGCGCTAAATCGCGAGTTGCAGAAGCTTTCCTCACATCCCGAGCGTGCTTATGAAGGGTGTTGGGCTATGTTTGTTTCATCTGTGTGCCGCTTACTACTGTGAAGATCATGTTCATTCCCTACCTCGTTAGCTAGACTGCAACGAAAACAGCAGAGGTGGGGATCTTAACCAGTATATGTAACTTAACTTAACTTAAGGTTTTTATACTGGTTTAGAAGACTTATCAGAGTCTGTAGACAACCAGTCACATCTGCATTACCCTTCTCTAAAAACTATGCATATCCAATCTATTCTTAAATGTATTAATTGTCTCTGCCTCCACCACATTCTGGGATAATGCATTCTAAGCATTTACTACTCTCTGATGAAAAACAATATTCCCTAATATCCAACCTGGACCTTTCTTTAGTTAATTTGTATCTGTGTCCTGTTCTCGTTGGTTGTTTTTTGTTTTTTAAAAACGTATTATAGGCTAATTTTACCTTTCCTGTGAGTTTCTTATAAACCTGTATTGTCACCTCGATATCTTCTCTTTTCGAGACACTAGGCCGGTTTTTCTGAGTCTTTCCTGTGATTCTGGAACCCTACTATCAGTTTTGTCGCTCTTCTTTGCATCCTTTATACAGTTTGACAATCACCTTCTTACTCCTATGTTTAATATTTCTTTTTATCATACCTAACATTGTATTTACCTGACCCTGACTAACATGTTCGATCAGCATGTTGTGTCTGGTCAGACGTTAGTCTTCTCCGTAAGTGTCGATACAACCATGAGTCTGTAATGATTTAGTGACCGCAACAGGACAAAAACAAAACGACACCCAGGCTACGGCTCATGACCTTGGCCAGGGACAAAGAACAATGGGAAACAACTAACAAAACACAACAGAAAACATGACATGATATCAAATGAGCGGTTTAAGTTTACCGTCAGGAACGCGTGTGACACAATATGCCAATTATGAAATTGAGTGGGCAAAACAAGAAATTGTCATTATGATTCATTCAGACATTAACAAACGAAAATATGAACAAATCACACACACAGAAAAAAACTAATGTCAAGAGACATGTGCGTACAAAGATATGGAGAGAAGAATAAAAATAAACAATAAACAAATACCACATAAATACGAGGTGTGTTAAAAACGTATTTGACCGTATTTTTTCCGCAGAAACAAATGGGTGTTGTCATTCGACTGGGAGGTATAGGGGACTGTCATGCGCATGCGTTAATTTTTTCCGCCCGCAGATTTAGGAACAATCACTTTAAAGTTGGCCGCACGACCGTGGAGAGAGGATCAAGTTCCCGTGGTCTCTCAACAAACCGAAATGATGAAGTCATTGACCAAGTACTGACGATGCTATCTGCAAACGGTCATGTCAATCGAACTCTAACAGGACATACTGGACTGGTCAAACGCTGAACCCGACTTACTGAACACTGTCATGACGGTGATGAGTCGTAGGCTTTTGTGCATGACCCGGAAACCAAGCTGGAGTTGTCACAGTGGAAACATTCACCATCCCCAAGGCTGACAAAATTGAGGCAGATGCGCAACAATGTTAAAGTCATATTGCCCGTTTTCTTTAACACCCGTGCGGAAGTGTCTCATGAGTACGCACTACAAGATCAAAACATTACCAAAGAGTACTTACTACATGTAGGTCATCCTCCCCCTTATTGGTGCAGTTTAACGCACACGACCGGACCAGTAGACAACGGGAACTTGGCACCTAAATCATGACACCACACCCCCCCCCTCCCGCCCCCCCCCCCCCCCATTCTTCACATTTTTTTATTCAGACTTTCTTGGCCAAATACAACATTCCTTTGGTTCGCAAGGCCCCCTATTCTCCAGCCATGGCACCTTGCAATTTTTGGCTGTGCGACAGTTCTAGCTGGAGCATGGACGTTTAGGGCAGGGGAGATGGGGTTGGCGACTGTGTTCGCTAAGAATTAAAGGTTGCATGAATGCCATGGACGAAAGCAGATCACGCCAGGGTCAAGCAATGTTTCGACACTTGGTCGACAAGGAAACAAGGGGTTAGGAGCACGTTAGGTAGATGACTTTACCTGGTACAGGGATGGGTGTCAGAACTGACCACTCTGGCGTCAGACTTGACAAGGATGGAGGTTGTTGACAATCTGATACTTACACGACAGGCTACCACATTTAGATTGACAGTGACTCGTGGATAGACAGCCAATAACATTTTAAATGGGAAAGTTTCAAATTGGAATGATGGCTAAATCAACCAACCCACAGAGACCATTGGACAGCCATGTTGTTGCTTGACACTATAAAATACACTGCAGAGATAAATTCGGCAGACTGGCAGGGAGACTGGGGGAGAGACTGGAAGTGAGAGAGTTTACAGCGTGGTTGTCCCATCATACACCCCGAGTTTGGTAAGTCGCGTTCAATAGGTGCTCATAATGGACACCCTGTGAACAGTAAGAGATCTGAATGTGTGGTGTATGTGCAGGACACCTTGTGAACAATGTGTGTTCTAATTATGTGTGAGCGTACAGATACGCCTGAGTATGTGAAGTGGCCTCATTATATGTGAATACACATATCGACTGAGTACGTGATCTGATTATATGTATATGTGATTGGACAGATCGACTAAGCACGTGATCACACGTGAGTACGTGATCCGATTATATGTGAGTACCTGATCTGATTATATGTGGATTTTACAGATCACCTGATTATACGTGATCTGATTATATGTGAGTGCACAGATCGACTGAGTACGTGATCTGATCGCGAAGAGAAGTTTGTGATTGCGTGTTGAGGGTGCAGATAGAAGACGGCGAGCTAATTGGAGCCATTAAGTTTGGGTTAGAATAATTCTTAAGGTTGTGAAGTTTTATTGTTACAGGTATAGACTTGGAATCTGAGTTTGTTTAAGTAGTCACAGAAATAACATCAACAGAATTTGCTTGTATTTTCTGTTGCAGTAATATATATATATATTATGATTATTTCGTTTAGAAGTTTTTTTCTTTTGATAATATTGTGCAACAATTATTCTTGTTAATAAATGACATTAATTTATTTTATGGTCGGGAAAGTGGTTACTGTGTTTTACTGTGTTCAAGTCGTGTCGCGGTGTAGATGTATGTTGCAACTCTTGAGATAAGTAAACTACTCAATTAAAAGCCTTCGCTGCCACAGCTGTTTCCCAAGCTGTTCCGCTTAACGGAACCCGATTTAAGTCACGAGAAGACATTATGCGGAATGCGACGACCCAGCTTCCCAAAGAGGCCTTCCTGAAATGCTTCCAACAATGGCGAGACCACTGGCAGAAGTGTGTAGAGTCCCAAGTAGAGTATCAAGTAGAGTACCAAGTAGTGTATGTAGTAGAGTACCAAGTAGAGTACCAAGTAGTGTATGTAGTAGAGTACCAAGTAGTGTATGTAGTAGAGTACCAAGTAGTGTATGTAGTAGAGTACCAAGTAGAGCACCAAGTAGAGTACCAAGTAGAGTACCAAGTAGAGTACCAAGTAGTGTATGAAGTAGAGTACCAAGTAGAGTACCAAGTAGAGTACCAAGTAGAGTACCAAGTAGTGTATGTAGTAGAGTACCATGTAGTGTATGTAGTAGAGTACCAAGTAGTGTATGTAGTAGAGTACCAAGTAGAGTACCAAGTAGAGTACCAAGTAGTGTACCAAGTAGAGTACCAATTAGAGTACCAAGTAGAGCACCAAGTAGAGTACCAAGTAGAGTATCAGTAGAGTACCCGGTAGAGTACCAGGTAGAGTACTTTACAGAGAATTATGGTTTCAAACCTTAACGCGAGTAATTGTATTTTTTCGGCCCTAAAAGTCGGATTAGGGAGCCGCGTAGCGCAGTGGTTAGCGTTCTAGTTTCGCATCGGAGTGGTCCTGGGTTCATTCCCAAGTTGAGGCGGTAATGTTTTGTCAGACCGCAATGGCTCCTGTATCGACCTAGCCTTAAATGGGTACCGGTTCAGTCCGGGAAATAAAAGCGGCGAGGAAGAGGAGATGGCTACCGCCCTCATATAGCCGATCCTTTCAAATGTGAGATCGCTAACACCTCACACCCCTACGGCAGTAATGCTATGTGTTACTTTACTTCACTTTTTAAACAGTCGGATTCATTTTGAACACACGGAATATGTACCAAAATTAATGAATAAACAAGAACAATAATTGATAAAAATATAAAGAAAGAGAAATGGAAGCGAAAGAACGGAATGGCAGGGGAAGCCAACGTTAAATGTATTCAATCCATGACGTTAGATGCAACACATAAGGGAAATCAAACTATTGTCAATCTCAAATAGGTGTCGATCATCAGTGAAGTAGACGATGTTAAGGAATCGTATTTTTATCTGGGATCAAGATGCTGAGCTTGCAGCGGGCAGCGACCCATAGCTGACTGCTAGCATCAGGGCCAGCGAACCATAGCTGCCAAGACCCTTCTACACCTCCACGCGGTGATCCTGGATAACAGAACTGGCTAAGGCGAAGGGATCGAAGAGGGAATGCTAACCCGGTACTCGAAAAATGCTTGCTAAAGTCGGATGTGTTGGACCGAAAGGTGCAAATATCGCAGCCAAACTGTAAACTACAACACAACGCATTCCGTTCTCTGGACTACATTCTGCTACTTACCCTTTCAGGGTTTGGTAGCGGGAGATTGAGAGCGAACGAAGAAGAAGAAGAAGAAGTATGTTTACCTTTGCACTGGTCGTATGGCTATTGAAGTGATTGGCGACAGTGGAAGCCAATTGTAACATAATAGGACACATATCATCTTTAGAGAATATCGTTGTTGTTCTTGTAGTTTAATGCCCACAATGACTAAGTATACCCTTTTGTGTGCCCTTAAGTGGCGGGTTGTAGTAGCTTTTCTCACATCCCGAGCATGTTGATGAACGTGAACCGTGATCATCCTAGCGATCGTACTATGCTTGGCTTCATCTGCGTGACGCTCACTACTACGGGTATTATATCGATCCACATCGCCTCAGCCGGGCTGCCTTGAAAACAGCCTGTTTCCAGGGAACGCTACATCTAAGAGAGGTTGTGGTCTTGGTCAGTGAATTGTGCCTGACCCAGACGCGATATCTTGGTCAGTATGCTGTACCTGACTGGACTAGCGTTTCAGTTCCCCAAATCATATCGTAAAACACAATAAAATAAGGATGTACATGAGGCTAGCAACCTCATCATGTAAACCTGTTGTTATTTAATCCCCCAGTACAGATGCTCGTATGCATACTTTTTGTAAAAGCTGACAGTGGTAGTATTGGTCTTAAATACTTCACTGGTGGAGCAAATCGTCTTCCTTGTTTCACTTTTTTTATTCGATCCGAAGTATTGGACCACTACTACAGTCTGCCTCCTTTAGGACGCCTGCGTAAAAGCAAGGTAGTACCCTTTTCAGTGGTTATTTCTGTGGATGTTGGTTTTACAGGGTGAAGTTTCTAGCCCCATGTGCAACTCTCTTAAGTTGCCATTTTCGAAATGCAAGGTGGTGCAGTGGCCCTAATTTGTGCTCCCCATAAATGGGAACCGATAGCGAATAACTGAAAACAATATCTTTCTCGCTTGATGATAACCCCCATGGATAACCAGCTATATCATTTACCTTTACGCTCCATTGGGACAACACACAACCACTGCAGTGATAACAGACACAAATGGGACTGTTACAGTGATAACAGAGAAAACGTAGACTCGTACAGTAATAACAAAGAAAACTTGGACTTGTACAGTGACAGAAGACACAACTGGGACTTGTACAGTGATAGAAGACAAAACTGGGACTCGTACAGGGATAGAAGACAAAACTAGCTCGCACAGTGATAGAAGACAAAACTGGGACTCGTACAGTGATAGAAGACAAAACTAGGACTCGCACAGTGATAGAAGACAAAACTGGACTTGTACAGTGACAGAAGACAAAACTGGTACTCGTACAGTGATAGCATACACAACTGGACTTTTACAGTGATAGAAGACAAAACTGGGACTCGTACAATGATAGAAGAAAAAACTGGAATTCGTACAGTGATAGAAGACAAAACTGGGACTTGTACAGTGATAGAAGACAAAACTGGGACTCGTACAGTGATAGAAAACAAAACTGGGACTCGTACAGTGATAACAGAGAAAATTGACATTCACACAATGACATCAGTCACAATTAGAACCCATTCATCCTGGGTACCACTTTATGAAAGCAACTTTCAATCCCCCATCATCTCCAACATCAGACACACCCTCCACCAGGCCCATAACCCCTAACGTTCACAACACACCCCTCCTCCCCCCACCCTCCAACCCCCATATTGAATTTGGATCTGTTTATTTTCCTAATTCTCATATTTATTAACATTTACAGTTTCCGGGAAAAAAATACCGTTTCACTTGGATGGTTGGATTCATATTTCAAAATATAAGGACATGACGACATCTTTGAAAGGGCTATTCTGTTGTCTAGCCATCTGGAAAGACTATATTGAGCCTAAAATTGCTGTGTCTGACATTAGATATTTCATGAAGAAGAATTACTTGTCTAACAAATGTCAAGGTATATATTGTTGTTTCTATACATATTTATATTGACACTATTTGATATAATCGACAATATCAGTCTGTCCAATATCGATGAATCATAATTTGAAAGGGGGAAGCATAAACTGTTAATACAATGTCTCGAAGATATCAATTTGGACGGTAAGGATATCAAACTTATCACAAACTTCTATTGTTGTTGTTGTTTAATGCCCAAAAAGAGTAAGTTTACTCTTTTGTGGGCCCTGAATAGGGCGTTACGAGGCTGGTTGTAGTAGCGTTCCTTACATCCTGAGTGTGCTGATGAAGGTGAACCGTGGTCCTCCAGGCGGTTGTCCTATGATCGGATTCATCTGCGTGACGTTCATTACTACGGGGATACCTTCGATCCACATTTCGTCAGCCAGACTGCCTTAAAAACAGCTGTTTCCATGGAACGCTACATCGAAGATAAATAGTAGTCTTGGTCAGTACATTGTGCCTGACCCAGACTGGACGTCCTGGTCAGTATTTTGTGACCGACCCTGACTGGACGTCCTGGTCAGTATGTTGTGACTGACCCTGACTGGACGTCCTGGTCAGTATGTTGTGACTGACCCTGACTGGACGTCCTGGTCAGTATGTTGTGACTGACCCTGACTGGACGTCCTGGTCAGTATGTTGTGACTGGCCCTGATTGGACGTCCTGGTCAGTATGTTGTGACTGGCCGGACTAGCGTCTCAGTTCTTCTGAATTGGGATCAATTGGTATTGATTGAGAAGTAGAGATGAGGCGTCACCACATATGCGTATTAAAATAAGGGTATGTGATGTTCTCTTCTTCTTCTTCTGCATTCGTTCTCAATCTCCGGCTACTAAGTCCTGAACAGAGTTTTGCAAGTAGCAGGATGTAGTCCAGAGAACGGCAAGCGTTGTGTTACTAGCTTACAGTTTGACTGCGATATTTGCACCTTCCGGTCCGACTTTTCCGTATTCGGCAGAGATGTTCTCTTAATATATACTCAGACAAAGTTGTCAATCAATTAAAAGAAATGCCTACATTGAATTTAGGAGGACGAAGTATCAATGATATCAAATATGTGGAGGATACAGTGTTGCTGAATATGCAGTACATCTTCATGACCTAATGGATACGATAAACAACACCAGCTAGACATGTGGGCTGGAAATTAACATCAAAATGACAAAATGGAGTTCACCAAAAGGAAAGAAAGTCCACAAGTTGACAGCCACACAAATTGAGAAATTCTTGAATGTCTCAATCTATTTATAGCTTGGCCAGTTAATAACGGAGGAGGGCACATGTGAAAGAGAGATCATTAAGATAATTGTAATGGCGTAGAATACATTTAACAAAATGAGGCATGCACTTCTCTCCAAGCAGATGTACAGAAGATAACAAAGAAAATCATAAAATGCTATGTGCATTCCCTTTTATTGTATGAAGTAGAAATCTGCATTCTGACAAAGAACACGGAGAAGAGGATTGAAGCCTTTAAAATGTGGGTGTTCATAAGACTTGGGCGAGTTTCTTGGAAAGAAACAAAAACAAATAATAAGGTCCTGAAATTACTCTAGGTGGAGAAGACGCTTCTGAAGAAAATAAAAAGCATAGAAACAAAATATTTTGGTCTAGTCAATGGACATGACAGTCTGCTTAAAGTTATATTGGAGGGAAGAGTGGAGGACAAGACAGTCAGAGAGGGGCATAGGTACAGATAGACAGACAACATCAAGATGTGGTCGGGATACAGTTTTGCTAGGTGTACCAACCTGGCACGGACAGAGACAGCCTGTTACCGTCAACCTCCGATGCAGAGACGGCACTTGATGATGTTGATCATTGAAAACAGAATATTGTCATTGATAATTTCTTGTTGGAATAAAAGCATTTCTGAGCAGTAAAACACATGCCTCTTAGGACGTTGTCAGGTTCAGTCCATGCTCATGACATGATTCAGTTAACTCAGCTGTAAAAGGTTACTTAATTAACTGATAGAAAGACAGCAAAGAAGGGAATTGGTCACCCCGCCTTTATGAGTTAGCAAGGAAGTGAGTAAGCAGGGGACGAGTGAGTGGGGTTGGAATTGAATGAGAGAGAGAGTGAGAGAGAGAGAGATAGAGAGAGAGAGAGAGAGATGTGACTGCAGGGAAAGGATTAACTAAGAAAGTGTGTGAGTAAGAGAGGAAATGTGTTAGTGGGACAGAAAATTAGTGAGAAATGCAAAAGGAAAAATAAGGAAGAAGAGACAGAATCACAAATATAAATATTCGGGAGACGGTTGGAACAATTCCCTGCCTACAGTACATCAAGCAACAGAAAGTCAAGTGGTTTCTCCATATTGTTCATGCAACCGTCTACAGAAGAACATCAGGAAGAAAGGCTAGAGATAGACCGTGTAAAAGATGGATAGACAGCATAAACGAGACTTTCCGTAAAATGGTGAAAATGTTCCTCCGGACACGAGAGAGGCGAAAGATAAATAGATACTACAACACTGGGTTTCAACCCGGTCGAAAGTGAGACGACAAAAAAAAGAAGAAACAAAAAGAGATGGGATAACTGACGGGTAGATGGATTCAATTAGGGAATGTGTGAGTAAGTGAGTGAGTGAGTGAGTGAGTGAGTGAGGGAGGGAGGGAGTGAGTGAGTGAGTGAGTGAGTGAGTGAGGGAGGGAGTGAGTGAGTGAGTGAGGGAGTGAGGGAGGGAGTGAGTGAGGGAGGGAGTGAGTGAGTGAGGGAGTGAGTGAGTGAGGGAGTGAGGGAGGGAGTGAGTGAGGGAGGGAGTGAGTGAGTGAGGGAGTGAGTGAGGGAGTGGGCGAGTGAGTGAGCGAATGAGTGAGTGAGTGGGGGAGTGAGGGAGTGAGTGAGGGAGTGGGTGAGTGAGTGAGTGAGTGAGGGAGTGAGTGAGTGAGTGAGGGAGTGAGTGAGTGTGGGAGTGAGTGAGTGAGGGAGGGAGTGAGTGAGGGAGTGAGTGAGTGAGTGGGGGAGTGAGTGAGGGAGTGAGTGAGTGAGTGAATGAGTGAGTGAATGAGTGAGTGAGGGAGTGGGGGAGTGAGTGAGGGAGTGGGTGAGTGAGTGAGTGAATGAGTGAATGAGTGAGTGAGTGAGTGAGTGAGTGAGTGTGTGAGTGAGTGTGTGAGTGAGGAAGGAAGAAAGGAAGGAATTAAAAGATGATATTCATGCAAGAGGAAGTTAATTAGGGAGGGTAGGAATAAGTGAGAGATGGAATGAGTTAGTGAAGGAGAGATTAAGTGACGAAATTCATTCAAAATACAATTAATGCTTGCTGGAACAAATGTGTAATGGAGGAAGTGAGTGAGTGATGGAATGAGTGAGTGAAGGAAAGATTAAGCAAAAGTTAAAGAAACCAAAAACGAGTATAATTATTTGGCTGCACTGTGAAATTTGTATAATTATCTATTTGTATTCTGTAGGTAGGTTGGTAGAAGGGAAAGTAGGTAGGTAGGAAAGTAGGTAGATATGTAGATGGATGGGCAGGTACTTAGGTAGGTAGGCAGGTAGGTAGGCCGCTTATGCGACAATTACCCGTCATCCCAACCGTCATCGACTACGCTGATATCCCAGGCTGCGTGCAGTGATAATGATGTCATTTCGATTTGACCCAGCCAAGTATTGCGAGATGGCGTGGGGCCAAAATGGAGAGGGCCGTTTACCATCCCTGATGTCTATGGCCTGCTTTAAGAGCTAGAAGACGGCCAAATGTTTCAATAGGAACAGACGGCGACGGTTTAACATGGAGACGGAGCACTCCAGGCCTGTCCATGCGGTGATTTTGAAGTTTGAGATCCGGTCATGCCAGTGAATAGCAGGAGTGCGCCTCTGCCTAAACTCATGAAAAGCTTAAATGCACCTCTGATCAAAATGCAGAATGGTTCAGGTTTCAGAGGCGTACAGCATGGTGGGAACTACACATGTTTTGTAAATCCGTAGCTTGGTTTTCAGTGAAAGCCTATTTATAGCGTTCAAAGAGGTGGCAGCCAGACCGACTCTCGAATGAAGTTCATGGCGATACGTGCATAGGAGTTTTCTTTGCTACCCAGGTAAATGGAGTCCTAGGGGAAGTTGACATTGTTGCCATCAATAATGATTCATATGGTTTGACTTGGCCTCGTTCGTTCTCAATCTTCCGCTACCAAGTCCTAAAAGGGCTTAAGTAGCATAATGTAGTCCAGAGAACGGAATGCGTTGTGTCATAGTTTACAGCTTGACTGCGATATTTGCATCTTTCGGTCCAACACATCCGACTTCAGCAAGCATTTTTTTAGTACCTTTTGAGATAAAGCAGTTATGTGCATATGGAGTCAAAGACAAGCTTGAGGTCGACTAAGCGACACGGAATTGGTGGTTGAATTACTGGTGTATTTCTGTAAGCAGACGACGAGCAAGAATGATGCCAATTGAGAACAGGCAGGTAGTAAAACCAAACTGTTTTGAGCGTTGATTTGTGTTCAGCAAAGATTGGTTATTGTTGTTTTTCTTGTTGTTGTTGTTGTGGAATTAGTGTACAATTAGTTAGTTTACTCTTTTGTGCACCCTGGAAAGGACGTTTAGTAGCGGGTTGCAGTATCTTTCCTCACATCCCGAGAATGCTGACGACGGTAGATTGGTGTCCGCCGTGCGGTTGCATTACACTTAGCTTCAATCTGTGTATCGCTCACTACTACAGAGATCATGTCAATCTCCTACCTTGTTAGCCAGAGTGCCAAGAAGAACAGTCCGTTTTCAAGGAGGACTACATGGAAGTCACGATGGGTGTCGACCTTTTGCCTACCTCTAGCTAACATATCTGATCACTAAAACGACAGGCAGTGAAACCAGACTGTTTTAAGCATTGATTTGTGTTTAGCAAAGGATGGCTGTTATTGTTGTTCCTGTTGTTGTTGAATGAATGCCCACAGTAATTAAGTTTACACTTTTGTTATGCGACCTGAAAAGAGCGTTAAGTTGCGGGTTGCTGCAACTTTCCTCACATCCCGATTGTGCTTATGAAGATGCTGGGGTCCTTCAGACGGTTGAGCTATGCTTGTCTTTATCTGCGTGTCGTTCAGTACCACGGGGATCACGTCTGTCCTCCACTTCGTTAGCCAGTCATTAAACAGTCGGTTTCCATGGCGACCTGCATGGAGCTGAGATCTAGGTCTTGGTCAGTACAATTTACCTGAAGCTCTGGGGAACTGAGACACTAGTCCAGTCAGGACAAAATACTGACCAAGACTACAATCTCTATTCCATGTAGAGTTCCCTGGAAACAGGCTGTTTTCAAAATGTATCGATGTGATCCCAGTAGTAGTGAGCGCCACACAGATGAAGCCAAGCATAACACAACCGCCTGGAGAACCGCGGTCTACCATCATCAGCATGCTCTGGATGTGAGGAAAGCTACTACAACTCGCCACGTAACACCCTTTTCAGGGCGCACAAAAGAGTAAACTTACACAACAGCAACAAGAACCTCAACCTGTCTATCAGATCTTGGCTTGGCTTCGTTCGCTCTCAATCTCCCGCTATCACACCCTGAAAGGGCTTAAGTAGCAGAATGTAGTCCAGAGAACGGAATGCGTTGTGTCGTAGTTTACAGCTTGACTACGATATTTGCATCTTTCGTCCAACACATCTAACTTCAGCAATCATTTTTTTAGTACCGGGTTAGCATTCCCTCTTCGATCCCTTCTCCTTAGCCAGTCTGCCCTGTTGCAGCTTGTTATCCAGGATCACCGCGTGGAGGTGTAGAAGGGTCTTGGCAGCTCTGGTTCGCTGGCCCTGACGCTAACAGTCAGATATGGATCGCTGACCACTGCAGTTCATGCGCTGCTCAGCATGTCTATCATATCTGATCAGTATGTTTTGCCTGACCAGACATTAGTCTCCTAGTCCCTAGAAAAGGCTGATTGTGGAAACATTGTATGTGGGCAACGATTTTTTTTCCATGGACTGAAAATAAAGCGATTGACCTACATTTGCTACCTTCGAAGTTTTTTTGTTAGTATTTTTCTTTTGTTATACTCAAAAATTGTAATCATTAGTTGATGTACTCTTAAGCTGTAATGGTTATCTTAGTGTACTCTAATGTTTCAATCATTTCCCTATTATAGTCTAAAGTTGTAATAATTATGTTGTTCCACTCTAGAGTTGTAACAGTGTCATGTACTTTAAAGTTGTAATCATTATCATGCCGCACTCTAAAGGTGTGAACATTATATTCATGCACTCTAGAGTTGTAACATTATTTTGTACTTTAAAATTGTAATCATTTTCGTGTTGTACTCTAAAGTTGGTGTACCGAAATG